>KE157261.1:21885-36053 GCA_000411055.1 Leavenworthia alabamica
ACTTTTGGTTACATTGCAAAAGCCATTGGACCCCAAGATGTTCTTGCTACTTTGCTGAATAATCTCAAAGTCCAAGAACGTCAAAACCGTGTTTGTACCACAGTGGCAATTGCCATAGTTGCTGAAACTTGCTCGCCCTTCACCGTCTTACCCGCTTTGATGAATGAGTACAGAGTTCCAGAGTTGAACGTCCAAAATGGTGTTCTGAAATCTCTATCCTTCCTCTTTGAGTACATTGGAGAAATGGGCAAAGATTACATATACGCAGTGACACCATTGCTTGAAGATGCGCTCATGGACAGAGATTTGGTTCACAGACAAACAGCTGCTTCAGCTGTGAAACATATGGCTTTAGGTGTTGCTGGTTTGGGATGCGAAGATGCTTTGGTTCACTTGCTTAACTTCATTTGGCCCAACATTTTTGAGACATCTCCTCACGTCATTAACGCTGTAATGGAAGCTATTGAAGGAATGAGAGTCGCATTAGGTGCAGCTGTTATTCTGAACTATTGTTTGCAGGGTTTGTTTCATCCAGCACGTAAAGTCCGAGAAGTTTACTGGAAGATTTACAATTCTCTATATATTGGTGCTCAGGACACGCTTGTTGCTGCTTACCCGGTTCTTGAAGATGAGCAGAACAATGTGTATAGCCGACCAGAGTTAACGATGTTTGTGTGAAGAAGATTTTGCAGATCTTTCTTGATTCTCTATCTACTCTTTAGTCTCATGTAGTTTTTGCTATCAGTGGTTTGCTTTGTGTAAAACACTTTCTAAACACAGTAACACTGTTCTATTCTCTTTATGCATACTAGATAAGATATAACCTATGTGCACTTTTTGGTGGTTCTTATACACTTTAGATTCATGTTACTTGGACCGATTAAATGTAATTCGGTAATGGTTGATTGGAATCGGTATAAAATGATAGCACCCTAGCACGGTATTGTTCCAAGGTTTATTTTATAATATTGTACTTGACTCAAACCAGTCGGTTTTTGGCTGTGACAAATTGACAGTAATGTGTTATACTCCAAGTTATTACACTCAAGTGTGACTGAGATTGCTATCATGTTTTCAGGAGAAAGAGAAGGCAAAGAGCTTACTCAGTGGGATCAGAATGGCTCAAACCGGTTTTCCTTCGATGGATCTCGAGCATTTTCCTATATAATTGTATTCTACCAATGTTCAACGATGCATTTCAATTTGATCCCTTGACAATTGTAGTTATGACAAGTTTAAAGAAAGTGAAAGCCTTAATGTTCTCGAGCTTAAGGTATCAGTCATTTATTAAACACTACAGTTATGTTTTCAAAGAGTAATGCATACAAATAGTTTATTTTTTCTTCTTAAAAGTGACAACATATGACCAAGCATAATAAGTAGTGTGTCTATAAGCTGGAGGATACATCATCAACATAACAATATCACAAGGAAATATCTTGAGAGATTTGAGTTCATGAAACAAAGCAGTGAAGAATTGTTGATATCAGGCATGATCTCTGAATGCTTGTTGCGAACAAACTTCCTCAGGAAGTTTTCTTTGTATTTCTCTCCCTCTGCAAAGTTATCCAAAATCCCAACAGCTCTATTCTCCTTGGGGCATCTATAATCACAAACCCCACAGTACAACACATCATACAAATTCTATAAACAACCTTAATTAAACTTATCTGTGTCTAGCCCTAAATAGCCTCAGTTACAGTTCAAAAATGATCGGTCAAATAAAACATAATCTGATTCTTAAGGCTAAGTTTTCATTTTGTTTATGAATATTATTATCTGAACTTAACGACTTCGTCAAATATTTCGTTCTAAACGACCTCGTTTTAATAATTTTGAATCTTAAGGCTTTTAGGATTGAAATTTTGTTTTATTTTACTTTAAATTATTTTAAATTTATTTTTTTAAATGAATACAAATTGAAAAAAAAGTACAAACTTCAAAATCCGGGCAAAAATGAGAGGTCGATGATTCCTTTGGGAAGATTGGCAATGTTATTGAGCAGAGCGAGTCTGTTCTGCCTTACTCTTTCATTCTCCTGCAAACCAACCCGTTTAAATTCTACAAACTTCACTCTACAATACGAAGCTCTCTATACACTCAAGTACAAAAAGTTTCAACTTACCACCATCACGAACACATCGTTGAAAAAATCTTCAAGTGGATCTATCAACTGCGTAGATATCTTAGTGAATTCCTCGATTTCTATCCCTGAAATTTGGAAGGATAAGTTAGATAAATTTATTTCTTGTTAAAAGAGAAAGAAAAACACGGAGTTACCAGGTTGAATTCTATCTTTGATAGAGATGTATGTGCTCCACAATGCTCTCTCTTGGGAAGTCTCAAATGCATTCTCATCCACCTGATTTTTGCATTCATTCAATGTTAGTTTGCTCAGATGGTTATTTTGATAAGACAGAAATCTCACAAGTACCTCAACTCCAACACCAACGTCTTTCCCACGGACAATGCGTGTGGGACGAGAATAAGCTTCCACTATCTTTGGAAATATCTCACCTTTGCTTAGCTTTTCCGTCTGCAAAACATCAGGCAAAAACACCAGCCATGTTTTAGCATCTTTTGAGCAAATTCACTATGACGGGACAACATTCCAAACCATAAATTTAGATTTAGCAAAACCACATGCATATACAGAGGAAGCAAGATGCTCTAATGAACAGGCAAAACTAAATCATGAAAAACTATTGTATTAGTGAGGAACCCAATGAACTTATGCCCTAAATCAATCCCTATTTTTGCTTATAACAGATGAGAAAACACCAGCTTCCTTGCAATACCAATGTCCAAGGCAGCCCATACTGGTGGTGGTCCAGTCTGGTTTCTACTCTCTAATATTAGATAGCAAAGTGAGCTTCATCCACTTAGAATTGAGAAATCTCTTCTAAACTAGGCTTAATCCAATCACTATTACCTAATCCCATATCTAGTCACTACTGAATCATATAACAAGTCACTTACCTTGTATGCCGTCCGTGCTGCCAGACAAGGATCGTTTCCACGCTCTGCTAGGACAGACCTTACTACTTCAGGGCTTACTCCATTGTCAACCTGTAAAAAGGGATAAACGTTTTTCAAGAACTGGATCCTAAGGTCTTTCAGTTTAAAGGGCCGAGGGGTTGTGTCTAACAAAATAGAAAGCAAAAAGATAAAGCATCATGAAAGTTTCACGAACCAGTAGCTGTTCCAGTCTTCGAGTAACAAATTGATACACCTAGAAACAACAGAACAGTTATGTCACTACCAATATTTCGATGATGGTTTACAACCTGTAAATGGAAAAACAAGATTTGACGCCACTCAATAGTTAAGGAAGTAGACTTGATTCTCACATCTTCTAAAGTGTTTGCCTCAACCTTCATTGGTTGTACAGTGGCTGTAAGCTCTAGAGCATGTTTGAAGTCGACATTTTTATCCTTCTCAACCAAAATCTGAACCTGTGGCATACAAAGTATTACTCAGCATCCATAAGCACATGCAACCATAAAATGACAAATCATAATTGTTTTTTTTAGATAAGAATATCTCTAAACTTACTAAGCCATAAGATATCCTTCTAAGGCCAAATGGGTCATTTGTGGAACTTGGCTGGCAACCAGCAGCAAATAGACCAACAAGACTATCCAATCTACAGTCACAGAAATAAGTGTAGGGGTTAGCATAAAGAATCACGAAAAAAAATCATATCATAAGTATATACAATTTAGTTCAGCACCACTCCAGCAACAAGGTTTTGTGCCACAGGACAAAAAGTTTGGCATAGAAAGAAATGGGAGAGACAACAAAACTTTTAAGGCTTTTGATTTACCTATCAGCTATTGCCAAAACCATTCCTGCATCTGTCTTGGGGATGACATCTCCAGAAAATCTAGGAAGTGTAATTTCCAACAAAGCATCTGCAATCTGCATCCCAGGGTAAATAATTGTCATATAATAATAGAGAAACCTTTACTCATACACATACACAGACATACTTGAATTACCCAATACCTGCTCTGAATACCCATCTCTGAGAGCATAATGACGAGCCATTATTCCTGACAGCGAGGTAAATTCTGTAACTACAGCAGTTGCAAGGTCTGACATAGCAAGTGAGGCAGCATCCTCCACAACTGGAAGCAGATCTTCATCAATTTCGAGGGCCAAACAAATCTTAGCTACCATATTTTTTAGACGGTTCATCTTATCTAGCATTGTCCCCAGCTTTTCCTATTAATTCATATAAACATGGGTAAAAACCTTGTGCTGATGACTTGATGTGCTACTGAAGTCAATATAATATGGTTTGCATTTGATATTGAACCACTGAAACCGCAGTGAAACTACAGAAAAAAGGTTGGGGCATCTAGTAATGTATTACTGTATCTAGCTTCTTGTAAAAGGTATGTGCCTGAAGAAAAAACTTACGTGGAAAAGAATCCCTTGTAGCTGAGCTCGGAATTCAGAAAACCTTTTCTTTGTGTCTACCTCATAGAAGAACTTTGCATCTTCATAGCGTGCCCTGCAAAAGTAAAACAAGACCTTTGAGTGTTTTTAATATGGAGCACTATCAAGACTTGGCAACGTATAACTAGAAAAAAAAAGAGACTTATGGGCTCGCAATAAAGAATAAACAGGTGCCACTAAGGATGTACTCTTTCTATCAACTGAGTGAAGATTTAGTTAGCCCCATATAGAAAAACTTAACCTGAGAACTGCTTCATTTCCTTTCTTCACCACATCCTCATTTATTGCACCATTGGCAACCTAAAAAGTCACTCTGTTTCATCAGCTATCAAAAACTTGCTTTTATTCCACTAAAATGAAAATAAAAAACCATGAAACAGAAGACAATTTATGGCTAGAGTTTCGTACAGCAATAAAGTAAGGCAATAGCTGTCCACTCTCATCAGTAATGGAAAAATACTTCTGGTGCTTTTGCATAACCTAGAGGGATACACCATAGTAAGGCAGTGAATTAGATAAGCATATTTACTGACAAATCATAAGATTTACACAGACATTATGAGCATGTTACACGATATAAAAACCAATCTTAGCTTACAATAGTTAATAGCTCCTCCGGAAGTTCTAAGAATGACTCTTTGAACTTTCCAATTAAGGGCACAGGAGCCTCGACGAGATTTGCAACCTGGAGAACACCATGAATTAACTAACTATGGTATCATGAGGTAAAGATCATTTCTTGGAGCTAATGGTAAAATATATCTCTAAAACAACATAAATTACCTCATTAAGTAAGTTCTGCTGGACAACAAGGCGCCCATTAACACTTTTAGCTAGTACATTTGACTTCTCAAGAATGATTTTCTTCCTTTCCTGTAAATTATGGTAACCAATGAAATGAGAACGTAGATCCATAACTAGAAGTCTAAAATGAAAGAAATTTGACACCTAGCTGAAAGTTAAAAAAATATTTGTTTGCTAAATAATGGATAGAGAAGAATATATGAAGGACATGCCTCAATCTCAATATTGATTCCAGAATTCCTGATAGTATCTTCATAGGATTCTGCATTGTGTACCTATCAATATTTGGAAGACCATAAAGCACACATCTGAAGTAGGACATCCAATATGCCGACAGACGACAATGCAGGGTACATTCTTACCAATAGTGTTGCTGAAACAGTATTGCGAAGTCCACAAGATACATTTCCACTGCATTTTGAAGATGAAACAGATATATTTTATTTAAAAATATTTTGGACATCAAAATCTTTCTGATATCTGCGCCAGCTGAGGCCATAGAAAGCATGGAAAAGCAAGAGTAGCGAAGTAAATGTACCTTGAGAGGCCAGCAAAGGAGAATGGCACAACTAAATCACCATGTAAGGCCATAATCCAGCGAATTGGCCTGCTAAACATTACCTGCTTAAAATAGCAGTAATTTAACGCCCTTTTTTACAAATAAACCTAGGCAATATCAGCAAATATATCAGTATACAAATATAAGTTACGTACTGAAGAGTGCCAGCGCATCGACTTTGGGAACGATATTTTAGCCAGTGTACCAGGTAAATCTTCTGACAGAACCTGTAAAGAAAATGTATGCTTAGCAAATAGTTGTATATTTGCTTCCAGGAAAAACTTAGATATCACCAATATAGTAAGGAATTAGAATGCAAAAAATATGAAGTACACGATATGAAAAGCAATAGGAAAAATGTGAACATCAACCATTTTCAGGATTAATTAATAAACTATGCCTATCATGAATTTCTGTCACGAAATATGAAAACAACTGTCCCTTGGCATAACAAGAAGAGTCAAGGAAAAGAACCTCCAAAGCATGTCGAGCAGGCTCTGTAACTCGTGCATGAACATATTCTGTTTTCCCTGATAAGAAATACACAAAAAGCTAAAACTGAAAGGTGCTAAACAAAGAAATCAGAATCGCAGCAAGAAACAGGATCAAGATAACAAAATTTCTGAATGCACCCACCAGAAACTTTTCTGTACAATTTTTCCAATGGAACGCCATATCTACGGCTAAAACCTTCTGCAGCCTGACAGGGTAGAACAGTGAGAAAATTTATACCTACATATCTTTAGCCAGTCAATGAAGCTAAATAAAAGAAGCAAAAACTAGCATGGTACAAAACCTAAGGGGCAATGGATAAATTTTACAGATACTTTTTCCTTAAATTCCACCAGTCTACCAAAATACTTTCAACAGTTAATTAACATCCTAGCAGTCAAAACATGACGGCAACGGGACCAAATGGAAACAAAAAAAAAACCTTTGTAGGATTTCCTTGATCATCAAACGCTTTAGAAGCAGGAGGTCCTCGAACTTCAACCTCTTCTTCCAGCTGCTTAGAGGACAGCGCATCTACTAAAACCTGAAAAATGGGAAATCACTTAAAATTGCTATAAAAAAAGAAGAGTAAATCCCAAAAAAGATTCAACGGTTCCCATGATTTGACTCAATAACCCAGAACCTTCAGATATGTCTCTTTAACTTTTACATCCTCACATAGTCACATAAATAACCAGCTTTAAATAAGCCTCAAGCCAAAAAAATTAAAAGTGAATAATAATGCCAAATATTAAATAGGAAGATTTGGGATCAACCAATCCTTTCTCTGTAGGATGGATTCATGCAGAGTTGACATCAGTAAGCAATTAGCCAATTACATGTACAAGTAAGAAGATCTTATTTATTACCACTAGCCTGCGAGGTGTGCCAAATGCTTTCACAGTGCCATGCCTCAATCTTTGGTTCTCTAGTAATTCTAGCACTAAGACCCTGAGCTGGAATATTAACAAGGTTGTCACTTGATGTACAAAATATTAAAAGAACATAACATTAAAGGATAAGAAGCACATGAAAAAATAATCTAGGGTGTTTGGGAAGTTAAAATGTTGCAGCATAAGCGAGTGGCCCACAAGTGTGCATGAGTAGATGATAGAGAGAGAAGTTTCAAATTTTCCAGATGAAATGGAATTTTACTTGTTCACTAGCATTGATAACATCTTGAGGAGGCATCTCTTCAGTCCCTATCTCAATAATAAAAGATCTTGGATCCTCAGGAACCTGTGACAACTGAACACCACATAAGCAACAAAAAAGGCAACCATATCTTATTTGACAACTTCAGAAATGTTTTCATAAATCAAAGCAGCCAGATTTCGAGTTGTAAATAGAATATATAAGCAAGTAATGGTGAAGCTATTAGCAATACCAATATACTTCAGAAACTAACATCACATGAGTCATTAAAAGGAAATAAACAGCAACAAATTTCCGATAGTAAATTCTCAAATAAGAACATAGGCCAACCTTTTCAGTCACTTTTTCTAAAGCAGCTATGTGATGAACGGGAGGAACTGGTTCGGTAGCAACACCAAGAGGGTGCCCAAGAGACTCGCGTGTCTTTAACCACAGTTGGGCACATTGGCGAGCCAAGCTATTCTTTCAAAAGGATGCAGAGAAGCAAATAAAATAGACATTAGATATATTTTTACAAGTAAATACTTGTTTAAAAGCATCTCCAATCCAGTTAGTCAAGCTTGTTGGGTTGCTCAATCATACACTCAAAAACTGGAACATATATTACCTGCGCATTCGACCGAAATAACGAGCACGTTCAGTAACGCCAACAAAACCTCTAGCATCTAAGATGTTAAAAGCGTGAGATGTCTTCAAAAGCTGGTCATACCTAGCATGCCCCAAGCAGCAATTTGTTAAACTCAAAAGGCAGTGGTTAATTTTATGGAAAAGAAAATGGACAACCACAAGCATGTGATAAACATACGCAGGGATTGGAAGGCCTAAGGCAAGCAAGGAGCGTGCTTCTTCGTCAAAATAATCGAAATGTTTTTGAAGACGATCCACACTAGCATGCTCTAAATAATATGAGCTCATTTCCTTCCTGAAAAATTCACCCAAATATGAGTCTTAAAAAAGAACTAAAGAATTTTGATAATGTATGATGGAAAATCCAGAAGAGACTATCGGTCTTTTACTCATTTTCCAAGAAAAGCTCTCCGTAGGTGATACCATCAGCATATAAGATTTTTTTGAAATGGTCAACTTCCTGTCATTTAAAGTGAAAGGCTAACTTAAGCCAAACAAACAAAAAGGGCCTAAGAGGAAAAATGTGTACAACAACAACAAGAGAATTCTTAATTTCAAAATTTAAAAAAAAAGAGAGAGAAAATTACTAAAGGAGCACAAGACTGACCTGAAGCAACATGAGAATGCGCTCAAGCCCATAAGTTATTTCAACAGACACTGGAGACAGCTGAAGACTTCCAGCCTAGAAAAAGAAAAAATCAAAGGTAACAATTATTGCTTTCTAACATCTGATGCAGAATTATAGGTAGGTAAATTTACAATAAAACCAAAAATGCAAAGCCTAATCTACAATTCATTTTTAGAAAATGAAAATCACCTGCTGAAAGTAAGTAAATTGTGTGATTTCCATACCATCCATCCAAATCTCCCAGCCCAACCCCCAAGCACCAAGCACCTGTAAGTCATTCAAATGAACAAACACTGCCACGCTGAGAATATAGTAAGAAATATAAAGACAAGGAAACCCTATTAAAAACTTGGTTTCACACATTACCGGGCTCTCCCAGTTGTCTTCCACAAACCGTATATCGTGTTCAGTCACATCAATACCTATAAAGGTCATATACAAAATAGTAAGGCGATGCAAAAAAAATCCTCAGAAACAGCTTAATGCACCCAATAGAAACAATTCTTCACATAATCAAATCTTGAACAAAAACAAAATCCGGAAATATCAACCGTCCACACGAGAACCAGCACAAGGAGAAAGATTCAATCTATTCCAATGTGCATATACAATAAACCTTTGCAGTATCAAAAATGTAAGTGGAACCAAAAGAGGACTCAATTAAGAATAAGTACCTAAAGCAGAAAGACTGTTGATAAAGAGCTGTTGAGAGTTTCCTGGGTCAGGTTTCAATATAACCTGAAATTGAGTATGTCTCTGAAGCCTATTAGGGTTCTCTCCATAACGAGAGTCATCTGGACGTATGCTTGGCTCAACATAAGCAACATTCCAAGGTTCAGGGCCCAGAACTCTCAAAAAGGTACAAGGATTCATAGTGCCAGCTCCAACTTCAGTGTTACTAGGTTGCATAACAGCACATCCGACGGAAGCCCAATACTCCTAAAAGAGAACACTTCAATTCAGTTCAATTCAATTTGAAAATGAGAATACAATGAGATGGAGATAAACCGAACCTGGAGACGTTGAATTGCTTGTTGGAATGTAGGAATAGACACGCGTTTGGCATCATCTTTGGGATTGGGATGGGATTTGTGATGAACAGCGGCGGAGGAAACGGTGGTGGTGCGGTGAAATCGGCGGCGGGAGATAAATGAGGACTGAGAAAGAGAACGAGGGAGGAGGAAGAAGCGAGGGCGAAGGAAAGAGACGATGAGAGGAAGAGAAAAAGTGAGGATGGCCATGACTGACCTGAGCCTTGAAAGAGAGTCAATGTGGTGTGGATTTTGAAGACGATAGAGGAGAGGTTTTGTGTTATCCTTTTTTATCTCCTTGTTTCGTTTTTATTTTTCGACCTAAACTATATGATTTTTATTTTACGTTTTTATGAAAATCAGATTTTTAATTAATTTTCTATACATAGTAAAATGTAAATGTTGTCGGCAAAAAAAAATTTGATATTAAATAACAGATACTTTTTTATGAAAAATCAGATTTCATATTAGTTTTCTACAAGCTTTATAAGCTGTTGGCTAGAAAAAACAATCATCATTTAAACTCAAGAAGTAATAAATATTGTATTGTGTATATATAAGAGATATAAATTAATTCACTTGATGCAAATTTATTTTGCCATAAACTGTTTCCAAAATGTTTATTTAGTCAAATGAACTAGTATTAGACTAATAATCTCTTCAATGTAAGTCGATTTAAAAAAATAAAAATAATCTTCAATGTAAACTGACTTCATTGACTAATAATATATACAATAAGCTCGAAAGCGTGTACGTAGCCAGAAAACTCATATCAAAAACTAGAACTATAAAGTCTTCATATTCCCAGATCATTAAACAGTAACTAGATCGTTAATAAACTTAAAATAATGTTTTCCTAATACACAAGCTGTATAAATAGTAAGAAGTGTAAAACTTTATAAATTGAAAGTACGTTTGGTATCAAAGCTACGTAGACAACATATCAACAAATAATACTGATCTTCAATGATGTTGTTTACAGTATTTGGTGAATAAGGCGATTTTAAAGAGAATTTTATTTTTTGGATGTGATTGAGAATGAAATTTAAGTTTTACATATATAAACATATACGCAATGATTAAGAATCAAGAGCATCAAGTTATGAAGAATATGATGGCATTTCAAATACTTCAAACAGAGATTTTGGATGCCATTTTCAAATACTGCACAACTAATGTCCACACATTGGAAATAAAATTTCAATAAAGTCCTCAAAATAATAATATATTATTTCATAGTTTATCTCAAAACTATAGTGTTTTATTTAAAGATTATATATTTCTTTTATTTTATTAAATTTTAATAATAATTAATTTAATGAATCAAAATTTATAATTTCTATGTATATGTAATATATAATTTAATTATCAATATATATATATATACATATATATCAAACTGAAAATCTTAATTTTAAAATTTTAAAATTTTTATTTATTTGATATTTATTTTGTTTTAAAAAATATTAAATTTTAATATTTGTTTTGCTTACTAAAATTACAAATGTTTAGTTTTTTTGGGACAAATAAAATCAAATAACAGATCAAACTGATTATAACAAATATTTTGTCCAATCCTAGTTTCTATAAATAATCCATACAGATTTTGATTTTGATCCTTACTTGTCTGATTGCACACTTGCACATATGACATGGTAATTTGGCCACTTGAATATTTTTAAAAATAATATCAAACAAAATAGGATAAGTTAATTAAGAGTTAACTTATTAAGAAGCATAAAAACTAAACTCATTATGGCGTTCAAATATCAACTAATTTTATTTTAATATTCATTAATTAATATCTAAAACATTTTGGAAAAAAAATCTAAAAGATTTACATTGAAATGCAGTTTTACAAGAAATTCAAAATTACGAATCGGAAAAATATAAATAAAAGTTTGCATAATATCTGAATCCAATCATCGTCATGATACGATTTCCAAAATCAAATAATCCTTCCCGAATACGATATGATTTCACCACTCATCACACTCTCTGACTATTCTTACAATAAAAATAAAATAAAAACTTTATTACTTTTGATTTATATTATTTTATTTTTTTCCATTACCAAATTTGAATATAACTTTTTTTAAATAATAAACAAATAATTTCCACGCGCTATCGACAAGTAAAATCCCACAGATATGCAAAGATCTCTTAGTATCTCTCAATATCATTATACTCTTCCTTATAAAATCCATTATCTTCTCTTTAAATCATTCATCTCTTACCAAATTATCAATTCAAGACACACGATCATATATACTCTTTTAATTGAGATTTCAGATATGGCTGAGGTTTTACGTCCAGAGAAGTTAGATATGTCTTCGTCCTTAGCATCACGTGAACTTCTTCATGTTCTTGCTGTTGATGATAGTATGGTTGATCGGAAGTTTATTGAACGGTTACTTAGGGTTTCGTCTTGTAAAGGTAAGTTTTGTTTTTTCTTGTTGAGTTTTGTTTTTTGAACTTTGAAATCTTACATTAGTTTCATTGTTTTGTTTGTTATATCAGTTACTGTTGTTGATAGTGCAACAAGAGCTTTGCAGTATCTTGGTTTAGATGGAGAGAATAGTTCAGTTGGGTTTGAGGTAATATATTTTATTATTGTCTTTTTTATTTTTATTTATTTATGAGATTATTTGTTGAAAATATTTGTATTGAATATTTTGGTTTAAATTTTTTTCAGGATCTTAAGATTAATTTGATAATGACTGATTACTCTATGCCTGGGATGACTGGTTATGAACTATTGAAGAGGATCAAAGTAAGTTTTGTCTATTTTTTTTACTAATGATTTAATTGAGTTTTTAGCAAATTAAATGAATTTTTTTTTAACTAATTTTGAATGTTTTATATATAGGAATCATCAGCTTTCAGAGAAATACCAGTGGTAATTATGTCTTCAGAGAACATACTTCCTCGTATTGATAGGTATTATATTTTTCTATATTAATATTAATTTAGTTATGATCCTTAAGTTTAGGTCAAGATCATGTAGTATTAAAAGTTACCTCTTATAGTAGTATCCTTAGATTTTTTGCATTTATTACTTTAAGAGATTCTGATGGTAATATTGTTTAGGAAACTTTTAACTAATCACATATTATAGGATTTGTGAAAAATAATTACGTTAAACATTAATATGAATTGACCAAATTAATTATTTATATAATAATCAGATTTGTTATGATAAAAGTATAATATGTTTTCTTTAACCATCATGGAGTAACTATGGTGGTGGTTGCATAATGGGCCAAGCTGAGATTTGGTGTTATTTTAGTGGGTCCATAGATGATTTTCTTATGAAGAATAATAATATAAAATTATTTCTTGTGGCTACAAAATAAGAAAGGAATAATCCTTTATAAATCAAACAAAATCTTCTCTAGAGATTTGATTCTATAGTCAGTGACAACATGTTAGGTCCACCAAATTTTTTTTTATAATATATACTTAATTATTTTGTATAATCTTAGGTAGGGTCATTATAAATCCTATCATCATGAAAGACACATCACATGCTTTGCTTTTACCAAATTCATTCTAATAATTATTAAATATGAGCTGGCCATCTTTTGCATGATCCAAAGCATGTTAAACTTTTACTAATATTTTTATATTTATTAATAAAGATGTCTTGAAGAAGGAGCTGAAGATTTCTTATTGAAGCCAGTGAAATTAGCTGATGTGATGAGATTAAGAGATTCTTTAATGAAAGCTGAGGAAGTAGCTTTTGAGAATATTATGTATAAGAGAGAGCTTGAAGCTAATGATGTATACTCACAGCTTAAACGTGCAAAGATCTGAGCTACCTTAAAAGCTTGCTTTACTGATTCTTTCAGCTTTTTTGGGAACCTTATAGCTGTTTTTGCTGATGGAATCAGTGAGTATTGAGGATGGATAAAGAAGGGTTTTTGTAATAGAAATGTAAATTGTAGTCAGAAAGAAGATTATTGGGATTTATTAGAGAAGAGGGATACACAGTTTTTTTTTTTACATGAGATATGTAAAATGGTGTTATTGTTTTTGAAATTTATTAGTAACTATTTTTTTTAGCCTTTAATGAATTAGAAATGCACTAGTAGCATATTTCATTACATGAAGTTGTTTTAATCACTTGTTGTCTAACTATATAAAGGAAAAATGTCAAAAAAATGGATGAAAAATCTTTAATTTTGACTTTTAAGAAATAGTAAAGTTTTTGTTGACTAATCTTTTAAGCATGATGTTAGATCGACAAATATAAAAGTTAACGGAGTTAATAACGACATCCGTTATGCCACTTTACCTAAATTTAAGATTGAACTAGACATTAGTTAAATGACAAAAGTGAACCTAGCACCGAATCAACAAGCATGAATTTCAAATTGTTGGAACCTAGCACCGAATCAACAATATG
>KE157261.1:36107-56673 GCA_000411055.1 Leavenworthia alabamica
TAACAAGAGTTGATGTTGAGTACTCTTGAATCTCATCAAAGTTAGATAGATATGGACACTTAAATCATAAAAATTCAAGATATCTTCAACAAATTGTGAAAGCTCAACTTCGGATTACAATCCAGGATCCTCCGACTACGTTAGCCACTACTTTATTAAGTGATCTTCCACTAGAAAATGATCCATCTCCACGCTATGTCTTTCCTGAAGAGACACCGCCTCCTACCATCTCAACCCCGATATTAGAACCTCCTTCTTTTGTTGGGGATGGGACATCGAACATTCCAGCTCAAATTGGTTCCACCACATCAACTCCACGGTATACTTTGTCTAAGACTTCTACTTCAAAGAAAATAATCCCTACATTTGTCACACAAAAAAACATGTGGTCACTTGAAGACTAAGACTACTTCTACTTTTGCGTTTTCACCCTTTTTGTCTAATATTGTTGGACCTCAAGATATTTAGGGTTGTATCTGAGATAAGGAGAGTGAAACAACCGCATATAATTCGTTTTTTAAGTTTGTGAGTAAAAATTTTATATATGAAAAAATTCTATGTAACAAAAGCCTCTATTTTTTAGTTTCGTCTAGGATCCTTCAAATCTCAGATCTGATCTTGAAAATGCGCTAACTACTAATAGAAAATTTTTATTTTCAACTCCATCCGTTGATTTGAGATCCACCCAAATGAGAAATGAAGAAGAGTCTATGTATGAAGTAAATAACAATCTTGTTATTTCTGATTATGGAATTCTTTCATTTGTTGAATCAAGTTATGACTAAGACCCAAAACCCGCGATGAAGACTAATAAGACTAATCCAAAAGGTCCAAGAAATATAATGGACTATGGTTCTTGGACAGGGTAAACGAAACTGTCGAAACCACGAAAAAAGTGATCATGGTGCTTAACTTATTAAAAAACTACATTGAATTTTAGAACTGCCACCAAATTTCCAAGTTCTAAGATTGACTTACTTCTTTATTTGTTTTATGTTTAAGCTTGCAAAGTTGATTTCTATCGTTCATAGTGTTAAACCTTATAACTATAAAATTTCTACCATTCATAGTGCTAAACTTTTCGACATGCGGTTCTGAATATACGACATCCCCATGATGGATAAGCTCTCCTTGCAACACTTGGATCTTCGACGGACGGTTATGCAGGTACAACATCTCTTCTGATGGACAAGCTCTCTCCGTAACACGAGACCACGACGGACGATAGTATTTGCACACACCGGAATCTCTGAAAAGCCTTTACATCATTTAATTTCTAATAACTGCGTTTTCTGGGTTTCGAACCCCAAACTTGGTATAAAGCTTTTAAACCCTTAATCATTAGGCCAAACGTGTTTACACAGTGCTAAACTTTATGACTATAACTAATCATACTATGTATTTTAGTTTTAATGCAGTGAAACATTTTAAAAAAATTATATCGAACGTTCCCAAAATATTAATCAAACAAAACAGACAACATGGTAGAAACTCCTCAAAAGTCGACGTCAACGCAAAGTTTGACGACTTCTAACGACATTTTCGCCTAATTTTTTTTTTGCTTTAATGAAACTCGAAATGACGAATTTATCACTGTCTTTTTCATTGTGTCTGCAACCTCCTAACACTAAGTTCTGCACAAAAATTAATGATTGTAATAGTTTTCAACTTATTTTCTGTGGATTTCATACTATGATGACAAATCTATTTCACCTGACATCAGATTTCAAACTTCAAATTAGTAAAATTATTTTTTTAATTGTCTGATTTTTGGCCTACCACATTAAATCCTAGAAATTTCTGACCGCTGCACGCTTACTCACCGTTTACATGGCCGCAGAGATTAATTTTTAGAATCTGGCGTTTTAGTAATATTAAAAAATATCATTTTGATTTTGTAAAGGGTAATTGTCTTAAATACCACCAATTTAAGTTTAATTTCCAAAAATACCACTAAAATTGATTTAAGACAAAATTACCATTTAATAATTTAATTAAATTAAAAATTAAATTATATTTTTGAGAAATTATATAAAATTCAAACATTAAACCCTAAACCCAACCACTAAATACTAAACCCTAACATTATAATTTAAAAAAAAATGGTATTTATGTCTAATTAAAAAAAATAATGTAATTTTGTCCAATAAACTATAAATGATGGTATTTGAAGGAATTACTCTTTTGTNAACCCTAACATTATAATTTAAAAAAAAATGGTATTTATGTCTAATTAAAAAAAATAATGTAATTTTGTCCAATAAACTATAAATGATGGTATTTGAAGGAATTACTCTTTTGTAAATCATAAAATTTTCCTAAAATTTTAAATTAAATAAAAAAATTTCTTGATTAAATAATTTGAGATATAAATTTAAACAAAGTGAAAAAGCATGTTTAAAAAACAAAAAATTATATGTTAGCAACTTCTGTTAAATTTTAACAACTAATATATATATATATATATACCTATTAATCATTCATATTATATTTCTATTTTGAACAACTTTCATATTATAATTTTATTTCGATATAATGACTCTAAAAATATTAAAATATGAGCATTAAATAGTTATAGAACATTAATCGTTTTGATTGAAAGAATATTAATGACATACAATTTTGATTGGAAAATATTCATTTAAATAATTAACTTTAAAAAAAATGAAAGAAAAATACATAAAATTTTAAAATTTCAGATTAAATTTCAATTTTGGTTTCACTATCAAATAAAATATGAATTTTAAGTTGATTTTGTTAAATTACACGTACCGTTAATTTTAATTAACAGAAAATTTAACGGTATTAATTAAAACAAACGGTATGTCTAATTTGCCTTGATCAGCGCAAAGTTTATGTTCTGTTTGATAGTCAAATTAAATTTTAATATATCAATCTTAAACATAATTTTAAATTAAAGCCAATATATAGTTTATGTAAGATATTATAGATTTAAATTAAAATTTGATGTATTAAAAAATAAGATATATAATATAAATAACTAAATTTGAAATATTTAAAACAAATTCTTATCAATAAATTAAAAAATATTTGGAAAACTCAAAGTTTATTTTACAAAAATATTTGTAAAATTAAAAATATAATAATATAGTTAATATAATTAAAATAAATATATAATAGGTTAATTTAAAATCATGTTTCAGACTTATATATTAAACATTAAATTAAGTTTAAATATTAAATAAAACATGAATTTTGTGTTGACCAAACCAAATTAGTAAATTAACGGTATGTGTAATTTAGCAAAATTAAATTAAAGTTAATTTTTTTATTTGATAGTCAAAACAAAGTTAAAATTTAAATAGTCTTTTTCCCATTCATAAACGTACTTCTTCACTTATTTAAATTCATGTCTAAAATTATTATTTAGTTTGACAATCAATAAAAAAAATTTAGAATTTAAATGGTCAAAATTAGAAAATTTAAAGTTTTTTAATATTAGTAAAATTTGATGATCAAAATTATATTTTTAAAATCAGAAACTTTTTTGTCTATGTTTTAATAATTTAGCTTTTGACATTTTTTCACAATAAAATAAAGTTGTTTACATTAGTCGAATACAGCGACATAAGTTAGTAGTTAAATTTAAAAGGTTGGACCACAATAATTGGCTACTTTATACCTAGAAATTTCCCAAGTTGGAATTTAATAAGATCAATAACTCTATCCTATTTCCTAGATATTTGGATGCTTTGTGTTCCTAACTTCCTATAGTCTCCTACACATGTATCAAAATTATTAAACTTATCAACTTGACATAACCTTTAGTAGTTAGTACAAAGACTTTATCAAAAAAATGATTACATACAAAAAAAACTGATTATATTGTTATTAAAATTATATATTTTTAATTTATTCAGTTTTTATATTAAAAAAACAAAACTGTTTGTACTTTGTACTTTCACCAGATAGATAAGTTAGTTATATTTTAAACGTTGGACAACAATAGTTGGCTACTTGGCTTTAATTTCTTCCCATGTTGTGTTATGTAATGTTCGTAGAGATTTCAAGTCGTCGTGTCCTATAATTTCCAATTTGTTGTTTTCTTTTTGATAAATGTACTATCTCGTTGACTTGTATCAAAATTCTAAAGGCTATCAACACGACAAACCCCTTATTACAAATGATCAACAAAAAAACCGGATTATATTGTTCTGAAAATTATAAATTTTAATTTGTTCAGTTCTATATTGTTTTATACATAACACAAAACGTAACTGAAAAGAAAAAATTAAATAATTATTAAAATATTGTTTGCTAGAAAACCTCGCTCAAAGTCAAAACCAAACAGAATTAACCAGAATGAATAAATTTTGATTATGATTTCATAAATTAACAAAAAAATACTCAAACGCCCCAAACCGGATAGACAAGGAACTGGAGAGAAGTCTACTTCGGTTTATTTTAGGCCAACTAAAAGAAATCGAACCGGTTTGATGTCTTGAATATTATTCGGTTTACTTCCAAATAAGTGTTTTTTTTTATCACTTCCAAATAAGATTTTAGATAAAAAAAAACAGATGTAAAGCCTAAAGCATAATTTCTATAAGAGAACATGATCTCTCTTTTCCTTACCTATTTGGATATTATTTTAGATTGGAATAAAAATAATAAGATTTATCTTTTTTTCATAAAATTTAAAAATTTCAAAACGAAAACGGATATCCTTCAGGAAATGTCCACGACTAAGACAAACACTCAGAATCTAAAAAAAACTCAAGTAAAAGCTCCAAACAATTGTATATATATATTCATTTCCTCATCTACTTGGTCGGACGTACAAAGCATCCCAATAAAAACTATCCACGTGTATGGCTATGATTTGTCCTCCTTTCCATGGTCTCCAATAGCCAGCTACAACAATAATGAATAAACTAAAACCACTTGCTATATAAAAAAAAAAGACAAGTTTTTTTCTATGAAATTGTCCTCACGTTATCGATGGGTATTCTGGGTAATTCCCTTTTGTCTGTTTTCTTCCACACTATAATTACAGTTAATCCACAGAATGACCAAAAGCACAACGACTCAAAATAAAGAAAGTCAACAGCAACAAAGAGCTCAGATCAATGGCGTTTCAAACTCTTCCTGGATTCGATGATCTATACACCAGATCATGGAATGTTTCAAAGATTGCTTACCAAAACCACGATCACTATATCAAAGAAGAAGCAGGACAAGTGGTCTTATTCGCCTTCCGACCATCCTTCTCCGGTAACGATTGGTTTGCTCCGGACAATGACTCTCCTTTTGGGGAAATTAAGATGGATCGTACTGAGTTTCCTTGTATGAGAAGCATTGGTAACAACATTGACGCTACTGTTAACGAAGCTTTTCTCAAGACTCTTCAAACTCTCACTGATTCAAGAACCTCTTTTTATGCTTCTGTAAGTAAAAGTGTAAAACCAAGCTTCTTAACTTCATCTCTTAAATCAAATCTTTTTCTGAAACTTAACTTTCTTCAGGTGAAATCTGCGGTTGAAAGAAACCAACATATTGTTTTCACAGGACATTCCTCAGGTGGTGCAATTGCAATCTTAGCAACGGTTTGGTACTTAGAGAAATACTTCATATGCAATATCAATGGTGCTCTTGAGCCTCGTTGTGTTACATTTGGAGCTCCTTTGGTTGGTGACTATATCTTCAAACACGCACTTGTGCGAGAGAACTGGAGTCAGTTTTTCATTAACTTCGTATCAAGATTCGATATAGTTCCTCGTATTATGCTTGCTCGAAAGGTGTTAATAGAGAATAATCTATCTTCTGTTCTTGACCCACTAACTCAACAGAGTGACGAGGTAACAAGAAAGTTCTACGCAACAGTGATGAAAGACACATCAACTGTTACTTCACAAGCTGTTTGTGGATTAATTGGAAACGGAGAAGCTTTTTTAGAAACTCTTTCTAGTTTTATTGAAGTAAGTCCTTATAAACCTGTTGGTACTTTTGTCTTCGTTACAGATGGGAGTTTGGTTTATGTGAACAATTCAGATACTATTCTTCAAATGTTGTTTTACACTTTTCAAGTTGGTAATGAACAAGAATGGTCTCAAACTCCATTACCAAACATAATTAGTAGTTTCTATGAGGACCTTGTACAATCAATGGGGACGAAGTCACATACTATCTTGGATCAGAGTTACTTGAAGTCAGAAAGAGATGATGAATCGCTAAGGCTTGCGCTTGCGCTCAATGAACTTGGATTGGTAAATATTTCTCTTTTTTTTTTTGTTTATTTATTAGAAAATATTTGTATAAAGTCTTGAAATAAAGAATTCTTTAAAGATTAGGATAAAGATAGGTTTGTTTAGTTAAGAATACATTGTCTTGTTCTAGGAGAGCTTATATTGCGGGGACATTTTTGGATGTTAGAGTTTGTAGCAGCTACTCATTAGGCTACATCATCTTCATCTTTGTTTATTAAAAGACTCGATTGTCTAGTGATTTTGTTGAAAATGAAATCATTCGAAGATTTTCGTATTAGCCAACCAATGAAAAAAACAGTGTTGTGTTTCTTTGTTAGGAGCCGAATCATAGACCATGAGTTAAGTCTTGATGTTTTGTTCTAAAGAATCGTATGGATTAGCCCTGACCGTTAGTTTTTTTTTTCCGAATTGTTCAGTTTTCAAAAATTCTATTGAACTAAACCAAATAATAGTAAGGTTTCACTTTTGTTATGTTTGGTTTATTGATTAAGAAAAATATTTCTGAATTTAATTTGAAATTTTGGTTTTTTAGGTTTACTCACTCAAAATTACAATTAACAAAATAGATAGGACTTTTTTATCGAAATTTTACGATTGATTTTTTGGTTTATTTCAGAATCCAAATACCAAAACTAAATAAATCGGAAACTAAATTAGAATTAAAATCATTTCGATTGAATTCAAATATAATCTCTTTATTTTTTCCACCAAATACAACATCATCAGCTAAACTCGTTCGATTTGGTGTATGTTTGATATTCAGAAAACCGAATAAACCAAACCGAACGAAAAAGACTATGATGAATGTTGAAGACCAATAGCAGATATATTAGATAACCTCCCTATATCATCAATGTAGCATTTGGAGCATGTTTTGTAATCATCAATGTAGCATTTGGAGCATGTTTTGTAATCATCATATTTAATACTAAATTACTAATGTCATTTTCCTTTATTTTATATTATTTATTTATCTATTTTTTTATTTTTATTTTGCAGAGCACAAGAGCCAAACATTGCATTCAAGCTGCATTAGAAGCAGAGAAGCAACACATAGAGAATCAGACAAGCATGGAAAATAAATGGCGTAGAATAAAAGAGAAACTAAAATGGATAGTGGAAGAGTACAAACCAAAGTGTCAAGCTCAAAAAAATGGCTATTATGATTCTTTCAAAGCTTCCAATGAAGAAATGGACTTCCAAGCAAACGTCAAAAGAGCTGAGTTAGCTGGTATTTTCGACGAAGTTCTTGGTTTAGTGAAGAAAGGTCAACTTCCTGATGGATTTGAAGCTCGTAAAGATTGGATCGAATTAGCAAATCTTTACCGAAGACTTATTGAACCTCTTGATATCTCAAACTACCATAGACATTTAAAGAACGAAGACACGGGACCATATATGATCAAAGGAAGACCAAGTCGTTACATATATGCTCATAGAGGATATGAACATGCCAAGTTGAAGTCAACAGGAGTGACCGGAGATAAAGAATTTGAGAACAAGCTTATTGCTCTTAACTTAGGACAAGGACCATTACAAGAAGTGAAAAACAAGTTAAAGGAATTGGGATCAAGATGTGGATCTTGCTTTTGGGCTGAGGTTGAAGAACTTAGAAGTAAATCATATGAGAATGTTGAAGCAAGAATTAAAGTATTAGAAGGGTTTCTTGCTGGATGGATTGAAGAAGGTGAAGTAGATAACGAAATATTTCTGGAGAATTCAACATTTCGTATATGGTGGATTACACTTCCCAGCGATCACAAATCTCATTCTCCTCTGAGAAGGTATTTTGATGGGTGAAACAAGAACACCACCTGAAACTACTGAAATGGTCGATTTCTCAAGCTACTAAAACACTTTTGGTGGCTTAAATTTGTGCAATAAGATTTTGTTATTTTGCTTCTATGCTAATGTTTTTTTTGTTTTTCAACTTCAAAATGATCTCAAAATAAAGAACATGTTCTAAGATCATTACACAATAATGTAATAACTCTCTGTTTTAATGTCAGATTTGTTTTTCACTTCACAATTCACAATAGTCTTAAGAGTCAAAAACATTACTCTAAATCCTGCATTGGTATATGATTCGTTCAAGGCTCCAATGGATGAAGTAAGATTAATGATCAATCACAATGAAATTAGACCGCAGAAGCAAATACAATATTCAACCTTATGCAACTTTATGTATTTGAAATTTGTGTAGTATCACCTTATGTACTCATAAACCACTCTACATAACCAATACCACCATCACCACCACCACATGTTTCAGATGAAGAAGAGTCATTGACATAGAAGAACATATAACATAGTTCTCAAGTGCCAAAAGACAATCCTATAACCATATCTAAAAGAGTTTTAAAGACAGGTGAAAAAGTAGAACATGCGATACGAAAAAAACAGAGAGATAGAAAATAAACAGACACAGTCCGGGAAAAGCGAGATCCTCTTTCTTCATGACCTGCAAAACATGCTAGATGAACGAGCAAGGCGAATAGTTAGACCACCACCTTGAACATTAGCCTCGATCTTGATTGTGTTCTTTTCATATGGCTTTCTGCAACCTGGACAACGTCCATCTCCATCGCAAATTGTCTTGTGGCAGAAAAGACAAAGGCGGAATCCACAAGGACATGGTAAGAAATTTGAATCTGTTAAGTCCAAATCTTCGTAACAAATGGGGCATGAAGATGGCTCGGCCACAGAACTAAAATGCAAGTTCTTCATCACTGGAAAACTACGGTTTTTTTCCAAATTAGGCAGACCTTGAGGGCGGAGCTTATCATTTGGCCTCCACGCCTGGTTACTTTTTTGCTTCCTTGACATTGTTCTGGGAGAATCAGCCTTTACATCCCTTAAAGCCACATTAGATCCATTCACTAAATCTATAGGAGAAGATGATTCTTTGATATCCACATGCTCTTCACAGGACTCGGGAGGAATCATCTCTTCCTCATGCTTATCATCATCAGCTGCTAAAGCATCAGCAATAGCCTCCCAATCATCCAAACACCCATCATCAACATCTTCCTCATCAGTTATATTACCAGAGCAAGAACCACCACTTCCACTGCTACTGCTGCTGCTAAAATTGGGGATTGAATTCATACCAATCAAGACACTATTAGGGCTATTAAAGAGTGAGGACTCAATAAAGCTCTCATGAAGATGTGTTCCATTGTTATCATCTTTTTCTCTACGTTGCTCATCTAAATTCTCCACAAGAAGATCTCTCTGATCAGGTCTTGGATTGGAATCCATTTCCTCCTTATCTCCTTTGTTAACCATCGCAACTAATAGCAAACAAAAAAAGACCTCAAAATTCAATTGTAATTGAAGGTCCCTAAGCAAATCATATAGAAAATTAGATCTTTTAATAATAATTACCTTGAGAAAGCCATTGCTCACGACGAAGAATTAACTTGCTCTGTTTCAATTTGGCTGACCTGTTCGTCTACAACCCAATCCAATAATAATACAAAAGAATCAAAATTTGGAGATGGGATTGAGATTTAATGAAAAAAAACATACCCTTTTCTTTTTCCCGAAATCCTTGGCGCTTGTTGGGGCTGCAGCAGCAGAAGCGTTGGTGATCGAATCAGAAATCATGATTTTTTTTGCAGATGATTCCAAAATGCGTATCAAATCTAACACAAAGATCAAGAATTTCGAAATTCGCAGATTTCTCAAAACCCTAATTCAGATTTCGATTTTGATTTTTGTGTGTATGAGGAGAAAACGAAAGAGAGAGACAGAGATAGAAAATAAGGGGATGATAACGGAAACTCCTCGTCGCCGCTCAGAAACTTTCTTTATGACTAAATTACCCTTGCTCATGTCTATTGCACACTTGACGGTAGGGGTGTTTTTGTAATTTTGGAGATATTTACGTGTGAGTTTCTTCTATTTTGTTAAAACGGTGGCGTATGATGATTTACACGTGAGGAAAGTTCATATGATTCACGTAATAATATCATATTTTATCCCTAAAATAAAACAAAATCTTTGAATCTTTCTTTTTTTAGAGCAATCTATTTCAATAGGGTGGGTTTCTTCTGCTTACAAACTTTTGATTTAGTTATAAAAGAAATCAAATGATTTAGAAAAATCAAAACCACAATGTCAAATGTCAAAGTTGTCTATTATTTTGTTTCTCTTTGATGAACAGTCCAAACCCAATTTTTCAAGATTTTGACGGCGTGAGTCGTGAAACATGTACTGCAAATTCAAAAGAATCAAAACATGAAATATAAGCAAGTACAAGCCACTGCCTAAGAATTTACAGCTAAAACAAGTGTTTGGGTTTTATCCTTCAAGCTAGTGTAACAATTTCAAAAGCATGAAGATAATTTAATAACATCAAAAGCTTAAACATGTGGATTGTTTTTATAACAAGAACATAGGTTTGATTGATGAATTTATGTCATTTTGAGATAACACACTGTTCAACAGAATCGGAACATTCAATATGAAAACTCTTAACGAATCATAATCAAATTAGTCAAGGGCAAATAAAGGATGGGTTTAAGAAACACTACACATGCTTATAGAAACACATTACATGCTTACAACTCATAATAATTAATGTGCAAATGTTAGAAAGTATGGTTGGTTCTCAAAATCCACCTAACGTTTGGATTAACTCAAAATATATCCATGAGTTTCCTATCTATATATATAGAGAGATATGGCATATGTATAATATAATATTGATTGTGGTAAAAAATACTTGTTCTTTGTAACATTTCTTTCTTACTGAAACGTTATGTTTTGTTTTTTTAATAAGAGTGATAGATAAACGCTAATTAAGGGATAAATTTAGAATCAATAGATTTTGAAAACTTAAGGGTCTTTGATTTTTTTAAAACTCATACATGTTCCAAAATTCATGATTACAAAATTAATTTTCATTAAGCCCAAGCAAAACTTAAAGAAGAAAAACATGTAGCGAGCCCAATGGACCTTTTTCGTTTTAAACATCCTCGAATCCGACCCGTTTCACAGAACCGTCGACCNAATTTTCAGCTTTCCTCTAGATCTTCTTCGCATTGGTTTATGGAGAAGATGAGTGGAGTAGAACCTGAGATGGAAGATCTGTTCCCGGAGAAGAAGCGAGCCAGGAATCCCCTCGTTCCTCTCGGTTTTGTCTTCTTCTACTCTTTTCTTATGATCTCATTTTACGAAATTGATTTCGGGATTCAGTTGTAGTTTCCGGGTTTTTTTAATCTGAAACACAATTACTTAGTTCCCTTTTATTCAAAACTTAGAATTGGAGTTGATTTTAATATTTAAGTTATGTAATTTGAGATGGGATACAATTGTGAGTTTTTTTGTAGCCTTATGAATTTGTATTTAGAGAATCTCAAACACATTGTACATGATAGAGCTATAACATAGACATAACTCAATACTAAATTCATAATAGATGTAATTGATTGTTGTGTAACTACAAGCTGATTTTGAAATTAGTATGAACAAATTCGCTTATTGATATCTTTCATGTTCTCGTGCTGGTTCATATAAATAATGGTTGTTTCTTTGGAGAACTCTATGACCTCAGCTAACAATTCCATGTATAATATACTGATGGAGACAACATTGTTTCAGTATGTGTCAATAGATGATGATAACAAAACACATAGCTTTCACTATTACTTCATTGTGATGTTCACTTTGTTTCTCTTCTCTGGATTATATAATACTCTACTATTGTCTTCTTGGTCAAAAATTGTTAGACATTCAAAATTGATAACACCTTGTGAATATTGCAGGAGCACTTATGACTGCTGGAGTGCTAACAGCTGGACTGATTAGTTTCAGAAGAGGGAATTCTCAGTTGGGTCAGGTTTTAATGAGAGCTAGAGTGGTTGTTCAAGGTGCTACTGTTGCTTTAATGGTGGGAACTGCTTATTACTATGGTGATAATCCTTGGCAGAAATGATCTGAATCTACTTTTTTCGTTGTAACATTTACACATAAATGAGACGATACAGAAGCTCAAGAGTTTGCTAGGGGAAAAGGTATGTGCTCTTGCTATGATTCATACCTTGTAAGGGCACACATTATATGATTTGAATAATTTAAGAACTAAAAAGTATCCTTGTATCTTAAAACTTGAAAGCTCCTTTGTGAAACTTGTAACAATGAATCATCACAAAAGTATTTACATAGACTCAACTCTAGAGTCTATTTTTAAGATAGAAGGCATTAGGCAAGCCATGTTTAATGATTTAAGAAGATACTAGTATTTAACCCGTGCATCTCATAGGTTTAAATTTTAAAATAATTATATTGATATGGATAATGTGAAAAATATTATTTACTTTATTTTTTAGATAATAACTATTAGTTCAAATAATTTAATTTTAAAAATATTAATTTTTTTTATAATTTTGCACAAACCAAAAAACAATAGCATTTTTTAAAAAAATTTAATAGATTCAACTTTCTGATTTTGTTTAAAAATTTAGTTATATGAAAGTTTTAAAATTTTAAAATACTATTGCAATATAATTCTTCAATACAAAAACATAGATAAACATTTATTTTGGTGATATTAATGAGTTTTCTATTTTACTTTGGGTTTTTGTATAAAACACGTTTACTATCCAAAACTTTTACAAAAAATTCTATAAACAAAATTTAGAAAACAAGAATTTTTTATTAAAAAAATACAGAAAATAAGTAAGAAGCGAAACAAATATAAAAATATGACAGAAATTAGAAGATAAACTTACCTTCTATCTTCATCTCGTTACTCATAAAAACTTTGTAAACATCAATGGAGAAATAAATAGCAAAATAAGAAATATTGCTATTTTGAAAATAAAATTTGTAAGTAAATATAAGAGAGAAAATGGAGTTGGTAGAATTAAAAAAGTTTCTAAAAGTTATAGAAAATGGAAATAGAAAAAACAGAGATAGAAAAAATAGAGATACGTATATGATGGAGTTAAAAAAACAGTTGATTTAATTAGAAATATAAAATCAAAATAATAAAATGAAACAAAATAAATTAGTTGAATCGTGGATTGAAATTGTGAGAAAATTAGCTAAAATGTAGGATTATTTTTAGGAGCTATATATTTTTTAATTTTAAAGAAATAATAATTATTTATTTTATATAAAAAAATTTGAAAAATTGTGAAGTTGAAACCTAATATTTTAGGAGAATATTGCAGTTTTTTTTAATATTACTTGTGAATTAGTATAATTAGATCATTGAAGTTTCTTATTCATATTCTTGTTTTATTTTTTCAGCTTATTGTTGTTCTTGACCTATCTATATGTGAAATCCTAATTACATTTAAGTTCTTTTATTATATCATATAACTATATATTATACAGAGGCAGATCACTAATCTCTCCCAACACCTAAAATTGTCTTAGGATGATTTTTTCTGTCTTTCTGAAATCCATGCTCTTTCATCTAAATCTTCATCTGCAGCAACAATAACGTTATTGAACCAGAAAGATTCATCTTCAACCTCAATAGTCTCTGTTTTATTATTTAGTTATCTCTGTTCTTGCTCTTCTCATCATGTTCCCTCAGCTCCAACACTTCTTCTTCCTCCATGAATCTTAATCCATGTATAGAAGTAGAAGAAGAAGAACCATAACACTTAGCTCCATGTTATTTACTTTATTCGAAAATGATAAAATCTCAATCCTTGACATTTTTCTCTTGATGAAAGAGATCCTTTAGCTACTAAAAATATATATAATCAAAATATAACAGTAATTAAAAAAAAAATAGACCCTCCTTATATGTTCATATAAAACTCATAGAAAGTAACTTTCAACAATAGATAAATCAAAGTTATGATCAAACCAAACTTAATTTATATATAACAAATAAATAATGAAACGCAAAAGAGTTTTCAAACACCTATCATAGAATATGTCCCAAGAGATATCATTTCACGGCGTCAACGCGACTAACGGCATAAACTCTACTAGAATCGACGGGTACAGAAGCGTATCGCGTGGAAAAGCTCCGGCTCCCACCATGTCCAAGTTCATCATCGTCGCCTTTGTCTTCATCTTCGAAACTCAATGTGTAACTCCAAGGATCATATTGGAATTTGGCTCCATCATCCCAGTCACGGCCTTGGCGATGATCGCGGTTGAATCTTCTTTTGAAAGCCTTCCACCGTGGTCTANCCACCACCGTTTCTCGTGGCGGTGGTTGCTGTGAATTAACTGCCACCAGGAGGGTTTTTCGTTGTTGGATCGGAGGGCTGGGAGACAAGTACAGAGAAGCGGATCCGAGGTGGTCTCCGGCACCCGAGCTAATCGTTCATTGTCCATTACAAAAGACAGAGTTGAATGTTTTTGTTTGGTGTAATATAAGACGATACGAAACTGTTGTCAGCTGTAATAAATCAAAATCATTGGCTGTATTTTTATATTTTACTCAAAATTATAGATTAAGTCGTTAATAAATGATGACACATTTTGTGGAAGGTGGACATTTTCTTTAATTTAAACATGGTGGACATTTCAAGGTTAATTAAATTAATCTATGTAATATTTAAATGTTAATTTTTAGTACTAAATATCTTATTTACCATACATTTTAACAGATTTATTTACATAAACCACATTTTTCATTACTTTATCATATTGAATTTAACGCATTTTACAAATCGTAACCAAACCAAACTGTAGCTAAACTTTTAAACTGCTGTCAAAAAAAAAAAAAAAATTCATTCAAACCGAATTTTAACAAAACAAACCGAGATAACTTCGGTTAAAATTCATATATCTTAACTTGAATCGAACTAAACCAACTATATGAGAGGCAAATTGAATTGCTGACCCCTAATTTTGAGTAACACCATTATTTAGAAGCATCCTAATATAATATGATAAAAGATTTCTTAATAATTATGATCATATTTTTTTGTTTAAGAAATATTTTAGAAAAATGTTAGTGGCTGTTAATAATGTTAGTTTTAATTAATAAAAGAAACTTATAAAAAGTATAAGAAATAATCATTTTTTAATAAATTTAATTTCGTGTTGTTTTGTTTGTGATCTGTTGCATCAAGCAAATTAAAATAATCAAGAAATTGAGTGACGACTATTATCCTCTATTTACATTTCGCTTAACTCTCTCCGCTATTGCCTCTGTTGTCTGTAAAAACATTATTGGTTGTGACGACAAAACAAATTTTTTTTTTTTGTTTAATGGTAATTTATTAAATATCAAAGGAGTCACAATTAAGTGGAATACATGGAAAAGAGAGAGAGAAAAATAAAGGAAGGAAGGGACGAATGTCTCTTTATCACTTACTTAGCAAACCCAATGGGGGAGAACTTCATGGAATGATGAGAGTACCGTCTAAAGAGAAAAGTTGAGGGCGGTTGTCTCGTTAAAACCTGGCTTGGCAAAACCAAAGGAAAAAAATTCAAACAGGAAAAAAAGTACAAGCTGAAAAAAGAAAAAAACCGAGTGGTAATAAAAAATGCAAACGAAATCTATCAATGACGAAGGTGGAACTGTCCGTAAGTGTTTGGGGATCCTGATGTTTGCCGTAAGTGTTAGTGCTTTTGCCGCCGGGAGTGGAATTCCTACTCCGCTGGCAATTAGTTCGAGTCCCTCAGTTGACCAGAGTTGAGGTGGAACATTCTGAAGTGAGATCTACACAGATGCCGAGGAGAGGTTTTGGTGGGTGAAGCTCAGCGTCGGAGACCACATTTTTACCGAGAATGCTACAGTTCCGGCGCTCCAAAAACCCACATTGAACACCCAATCTCTAGTCGGAAGGTCAGGTATGCGGATTAAACAGGCCTGGTGAGAGTAATGCCTTATTTGGATCTCTCCTTTCCTTCACAGATTGGATTGAGATCAGAATATATCTTTTTATGTGTAGGTTGTTCACCGTAAAAGAAGCAGATAATGAAGTCTTTCCATGTCTCTATTGATTTGAGAAGGATTGATGGAGGTGCTTTAACAATAGAAACTCCATTTGGTGAAAAGCTTGGGATAAGGTAAGTTTTTATGATGGATTTGTTTCTAGAGAATAGGTCTGACCATAGGGAAGTAGTTGGATTTTGTGGTGGAAGAGCTCCTGTTAGTGATGGAGGAGGGTTTTCCGACAAAATGGGTAGAGTGATTGGTTGGGAAATTTGAACATTGGAAGATACTGGGTTTAGTTTAGGCGATGCGGACTGTGGAAAGGTTGGAAAATGGTGGTTGTTCAGTGGTGGAGATCCGCCGGAGGATGGAGATGCCTCCATTGGTTCACGGTGGAGAGGGCTGAGAGTAGGACAAGATTTGAGAGAAATTTTATTTTGTCTTTTAGCTAAGTCCTAAATTGTAAGATTTGAAAATCCGGCATAGCCATTACTGTCTAATTTCCTCGTAATGAGATCCACAGACGGCAAGAGATATTATATGCCAAATATGATATTACAGTACACCTTTTACCATACTTGCATTATATTTTTGTATATATATGGGCCTGGGTATAAAAATCCAAAAATTAATTATATTTGACAAAAACAAAATTTATTCAAACAAATGTTTTACATCACTTCTATATAATTTATTTTTATTTCATCTAAAACAAAATTTCGTAGAGACAAGGTCTTTGTCTCTTCTCTGAGTTCTCTCCTTAATTATCTCCAGTTTCGTCTCATTCTTCCACTCCCACAAATATCTCCCATTCATAACTTGTAATACACGTAAACGAAAATGAGCAACCTCCACCTTCACACCTCCGCACGCTTCCGTAATTTTCCATCAACGTTCTCCCTCCGTCACAACAACAACGACATCAACAACCAACGCCGCCGATCCATCTTCTCGGAGCTCTTTGACAAAACCCTTGACCCAGGTGGTGACCTAATCACAAGATGGAATCGTATTTTCCTCGTCACCTGTCTCCTTGCTCTCTTCCTCGACCCTCTCTACTTCTATCTCCCCATTGTTCAAGCTGGAACTGCATGCATGTCCATCGACGTTGGTTTTGGTATCCTTGTCACCTTCTTCCGAACCCTAGCCGATCTCTCCTTCCTCATTCACATTCTTCTCAAATTCAAAACCGCCTTTGTCTCCAAATCTTCTAGAGTCTTTGGTCGTGGTGAGCTCGTCGTGGATCGTCGTGAAATCGCCGTACGTTACCTTAAATCAGAATTTGTCATCGACCTTGCAGCCTCGCTTCCTCTTCCCCAGGTTAAAATTCTTCATTAGGTCACAATGGTGGACTCATAAAATGTTCTATAATATTGAAACCTCTTTATGTTTTTTTTATCAGATAATGATTTGGTTTGTGATACCAAATGCTGGAGAATTCAAATACGCAGCTCATCAGAACCATACTCTTTCTTTGATCGTTCTAATACAATACGTACCTCGCTTCGTCGTCATGCTTCCTCTCAACCGTCGGATCATTAAAACCACCGGAGTTGCAGCTAAAACAGCCTGGTCTGGTGCAGCTTACAATCTAATCCTATACTTACTTGTTAGCCACGTAAGTATATATATATACCCTTTCTCTATCTCCACATGAGCTAGAAAATATCTTTGTTTCACATTTTGGTTTCCTTCTTTAGGTTCTTGGCTCTGTGTGGTACGTTTTATCAATCCAGAGACAACACGAATGCTGGAAACAAGAGTGCATTAAAGAGATGAATGCAACACATTCACCATCTTGTACTCTCTTGTTTCTAGACTGTGGATCGTTGCAAGATCCAGGTAGACAAGCTTGGATGAGGATCACTAGGGTTCTCTCTAACTGTGATGCAAGAAACGACGATCACCAACATTTCCAGTTTGGTATGTTTGGTGATGCGTTTACTAATGACGTTACTTCTTCTCCTTTCTTTGATAAATACTTTTATTGTCTTTGGTGGGGTCTCCGTAACCTAAGGTTAGGTTAATTCTCATCAATCAAAACCTAGCTTTCTTGGCAATTGCGTAACTCATTATTCATTGGTTTGGTTTGTGTAGTTCTTATGGACAAAGTCTTGCAGCGAGTACATTGAGTAGTGAGACTATATTTAGTTGTTTCATCTGTGTAGCTGGTCTTGTTTTCTTCTCTCATCTCATTGGAAATGTTCAGGTAAAGATAGTATTATGAAATTTATATACGTCCATAGTTTATAACAAAGGAGTCTCTAAGTTATTGTCAAACTCTTGAAGAACTATCTTCAATCCACGACGGCTAGGTTAGATGAATGGAGAGTTAGAAGAAGAGATACTGAAGAATGGATGCGACATAGACAATTGCCACCAGAGTTACAAGAACGTGTAAGGAGATTTGTCCAATACAAATGGTTAACGACTCGTGGAGTTGATGAAGAAGCCATTCTACGTGCTCTACCGTTAGATCTTCGCCGTCAGATACAAAGGCATCTCTGTCTCGCCTTAGTTCGTCGTGTAAGTCACACTAAACAAACATGAAAACACCACATTTTTAATTACTTGCTGCTCACGTAACAAACCTTAATAATATTATTTCTTTTTTATAGGTGCCGTTCTTTGCGCAGATGGATGACCAACTCTTAGATGCGATATGTGAGCGTTTAGTTCCATCATTAAACACTAAAGACACGTATGTGATACGTGAAGGTGACCCTGTAAACGAGATGCTTTTCATAATTCGAGGTCAAATGGAGAGTTCAACTACAGATGGTGGACGGTCAGGATTCTTTAACTCAATCACACTTAGACCAGGAGATTTCTGTGGTGAAGAGCTTTTAACATGGGCTTTAATGCCAAATATTAATCTTAATCTCCCATTATCCACAAGAACCGTGAGAACTCTCTCTGAAGTAGAAGCTTTCGCTCTGCGAGCAGAAGAGTTAAAGTTTGTAGCTAACCAATTCAGAAGACTTCACAGCAAGAAACTCCAACATGCTTTTAGGTTATTTAACTATACTTACTTGCTTCACACGTTAAGATAGGGTTTCTTGATCTTTTATGTTTTCGACTTTGATCAGATACTATTCTCATCAATGGAGAGCTTGGGGAACTTGTTTTATACAAGCTGCATGGAGAAGGTACAAGAAGAGGAAGTTAGCAATGGAATTAGCTAGGTTAGAGGAAGGAGATGAATACTATTATGATGATGATGATTATGGTGATGATGGAGGATATCAATATGAAGAGATCATGCCTGAAGGTAGTAGCAACGTAGATGATAATAATAGCAATAATCAGAATTTGAGTGCGACGATATTAGCGTCTAAGTTTGCAGCTAATACAAAAAGAGGTGTATTAGGGAATCAAAGAGGATCTTCAAGAATTGATCCTGATGACCCTAATTTGAAGATGCCGAAGATGTTTAAACCCGAGGATCCTGGATTCTTTTGATTATTTTTTTTTTGGATTTTTCAGACATTGACTCGATTTGCTGTAATGAAATCAATTTTACAGATTTAAATAATTGTATCGTTAATGATATATNTGGGACATCTTTAGTGACAATAATAGTCTAGTAGGTTTCATAATTAAATTGAGACATTGAAACTTATAAACAATTTGCATTTGATATTTATGATTAAATAGATGCTTATTTTTAACGTTTCATTTTTAATCGTTTAAAGATTAGGCCTCTTTTAAAAGTATGGTTTAACGTATTTTTTGCAAAGTTTTTTTTTTAATATACTATATTATACTCTCACTTGACAAAAAACTAATATACTCTGACAAAACCATATTATTCTTAATATCATATTTAATTCATTTCAGTTATGAGTAAATTAGATCTTTATGATATAAATAGTACTAATGAGTATATGATGGGCAAAAAACTAGAGTGTTGGTTTGGCACACCGTATCGATTTCATCCGTGACACTTCACCATCATGTGTTTTTTTGTTTTCAAGATGTACTCTTTTTTCTGCTTTGGGTTTTAAGATAAAATTTAGCAGATCAGATTTTAATAAAACATCCGACCTTTTTTTTTTCTCTTCATACGGTCAATTTGCTTTTTTATCTAACTTATTCTGGCCTATAAAAATAGTCTACCAAATTACCATCGTCCCTTCTTTTATATTTTCATCTCATTTCATTATATTTTACTGTAAAAGTGACATTTCGATATTAATAAATTAATCTTTACAACAACTAAAAAACTAGAATCTTACGATTTTATAATAAAATATGCATATGTTACAACTACATCATTTATATATATATAAAGTTGCTAATACTCTCTTCTCCTAGAGTGTCACGTCATATTTTCAGAATTCTATAATTTTGACACATCAGCATCACTATATTAATTATTTTTTCTCTACTTTAACTATTCTATCACATTAACTCATTTACATTCTTAATTTCAAAATAAATAAAAACATACAATAATACAATTAAAATCTAATAA
>KE157261.1:57861-82465 GCA_000411055.1 Leavenworthia alabamica
ATAATAAAAATATAAGAATATAATATTTTCTAAAATATAATTTGTATTGAGAGATTATAATCGAAATAAATATATAAATTTGATTAATTATTATATTATTTTAAAATTATTAATTTGTAAATAAAATTAATATATAAACATGTTATATTATAAAAAAAACTAGGTAGCCCCTATACCAGTAATGCACAACCAATAAAATCTGATCCAGGTCGCCTATTCTTCCGCTTCCTGTACGTCGCATTTTTCTCAAACTTTTAACCATTTTCTTGATCAGTAATCTTTTGAGCCATAGACTTTTGTCAACCCAGTTTAATGCTACCATTTAATATTTGTGTCCCTTAATATTTCTTAATTTGTGTAAAATATTTCAACGGACTAAAACATCACATAGTAATCTACATATAAACGAATAGACGATAAACATGTTTTGAATAGATGACACAACTACCGCTTTGAATATGACATCACACCATAACTTCAGTTTATTTCATTTATCTATATCTTTTTATTATTTTTTCCTTATTTTCAACAGAAATTTACATTTTTTTCCCACAATTATTTCATTATTAGTTAGTGAAGATAGAATGAATTATATTGTATACGATAATCTGAAATATGTTATGATTTGTTTTTAACAATTTAGATATCCAAGAAATCTGAATCTAATTATTGAAAATTTGAAATTGTGTTCCATCTAAACCAGATCCGAATTCATATATTATACTTTTAATTATCCATATGTCCAAATATGGAGTTATTAAATATACCATATATATAAATAATTTTAGAAGATTTATCTGATTTTTGTTAAAAAATATTATTATCAGTATAATTAATACCTCTTTGCTATTATCCTCTTATTAAGGTATAAAATATTATTATTTTTTCTTACACAATATGAATTTTTTTTTTGTCTTTATTATTTTTTTTTTGTCTTTATTATTTTTTTTTCAATAAACGGCAACATTCACCATAAGAGTGCAAGTTAAGCGACAAGTGTGTGATAGATATCTAAAGATCTTGACCGTTGATTATTCCTTCTTCAAATCATATTATATTAAAGAGAGAGAAGTCAGAAGTGGATGAAAATCTCAAGAAAAAAAAAGATAAGAGCTCTGACAAGTTTGAAGCAGGTTTCACACATCCATGGCTGCTCGTAGACTCTCTTCACTACTTTCTCGATCTCTTTCAGCTTCTTCTCCTTCTCTGATTCGTTCTCAAGGTACTACGACACACCATAAATCTCCAAAAACAGCTTCTCTGTTTCATTGAATCTCCAAAACACTATCTTCATGTTTCAGTTTCTGTTATTCTGTTTCATTTGATCATGAATCAAGATCAGTTTTTGATTACATGCGTCTATGGAGAATCTGTAATGATTTGATTTTTGTTTTTTTCAGGGAGAAACTGTTACAATGAAAAGATTACAAGGAGATTTGGAACCTCAGCTGTAGCTGAAGATATCATAAACCCATCAGTTCAAGTTTCTTATACACAGCTCCTCATCAATGGCAACTTCGTTGACTCTGCTTCTGGTGATTAAATTTTTCATTTTTAATTCAAATTTTTTTTATATTAAAAAAAAAGATAATTTCAGATTTGAGTTTCACCATGAGTACTGCTGATATTTGATTTTTGGGGATTTAGGTAAGACGTTTCCAACTCTTGATCCACGCACAGGTGAAGTCATTGCTCATGTCGCTGAAGGTGATCTTGAAGATATCAATCGAGCTGTGAAAGCTGCAAGGAAGGCCTTTGATGAAGGACCTTGGCCTAAGATGACTGCTTATGTATATATATACACTCATATTTGAGTCTTGAATTGATGAACTTTAATGTGATATATGGTTCTCTCATCTGTTTATGATTTGGGTTTATAGGAAAGGTCAAGAGTAATGCTAAGGTTTGCAGATTTGCTTGAGAAACACAGTGAAGAGCTTGCAGCTCTAGAGACATGGGACAATGGGAAGCCTTACTCACAAGCTAAGAATGCAGAACTTCCAATGGTTGCTAGATTGTTCCGTTACTATGCTGGTAATCAAAATCTTGAGAATGCTAATGAAAAGTTTCTTACTTTTAACAGTGTATGAACATTCTTGGTTTTACTTTAATGTGTAGGATGGGCTGATAAGATTCATGGACTAACAGTTCCAGCTGATGGAAACTATCATGTTCAAACATTACATGAACCAATAGGTGTAGCTGGACAAATCATTCCTTGGAATTTCCCACTTTTGATGTTTGCTTGGAAAGTTGGTCCTGCTCTTGCTTGTGGTAACACTATTGTCCTTAAAACCGCTGAACAAACGCCTCTAACCGCTTTCTACGCTGGAAAGCTTTTGCTTGAAGTAAGATAACATTAGATATAATCTCTTTGTGTGTGTTGTTACTAAGGAAACAAGATAAAAACTGTTATAAGTAACAATGTTCCTTTTATGATAGGCGGGTCTTCCACCCGGTGTTCTGAATATAGTTTCTGGATTTGGTCAAACAGCGGGTAGTGCCCTTGCGAGTCACATGGATGTAGACAAGGTAGAGATATATATATATCTATTTGCTTCTTAACTTCTTTCAAAGACTGTATTTATGTTTTTGTTTTGTTTACAGCTTGCTTTCACAGGATCTACTGATACAGGCAAAGTTATACTTGGATTGGCTGCTAATAGCAATCTCAAGCCGGTAACTCTAGAACTTGGAGGGAAATCACCGTTCATTGTATTCGAAGATGCTGATGTCGATAAAGCTGTAGAGCTTGCACACTTTGCCCTCTTCTTTAACCAGGTTTTGTTCACTAGTAAACTATATAAACTAGTTTACTCAATTTCTTAGCTAGTTCTTAAGATAATGGTTTTGTAGGGTCAATGTTGCTGCGCTGGGTCTCGAACATATGTTCATGAGAAAGTGTATGATGAGTTTGTTGAGAAATCAAAGGCACGAGCATTGAAACGTGTGGTTGGTGATCCTTTCAAGCATGGCATTGAACAGGGTCCTCAGGTAACAAATACATACAAAAAGAGTTGATTTTTTTCATTACTTGTTGATTGGTTTTGTGATTTGAGTTTCTTTTGTATAGATTGATTCAAAGCAATTCGAGAAAGTGATGAGGTACATAAGATCAGGTATTGAAAGCAATGCTACTCTTGAATGTGGTGGTGATCAGATTGGAAACAAAGGTTACTTCATTCAACCTACAGTCTTCTCTAATGTTAAGGTAAAGCTATCACTACTTGTTCAATGTTGTTCTGTTCTAGTTCTCATGGCATTAACCGGAACATCCATCACTCGGTTCAAAACATAGGATGATATGCTTATTGCTCAAGACGAGATTTTTGGTCCAGTTCAATCAATCTTGAAGTTCAGGTATGTAGTAGAGTTTTACATTAGACTTACCAAGCTAGTCATGATGTGGTTCTATGTTTGGGTTTCAGTGATGTGGATGAGGTGATAAAGAGGGCAAATGAGACGAGATACGGGTTAGCAGCAGGGGTATTCACAAAGAGTCTAGATACTGCAAATAGGGTTACAAGAGCTTTGAAAGCTGGTACTGTTTGGGTCAACTGTTTCGATGTATTTGATGCAGCGATACCATTTGGTGGTTATAAGATGAGTGGTAATGGAAGAGAGAAAGGTATTTATAGTTTAAACAATTACTTGCAAGTCAAGGCAGTTGTGACTCCTCTTACTAACCCTGCTTGGATCTGATATATCCTGGTTGTTGTGTCTTCATAAATGCTTTTAGAAAAAGACTTTTAAAGGGTTTTTATTTTGTTGAGATTGTAATAAGTTACAGTAATAAATAAAATTAAGGTGGAGGTTTGTTTCTTTTGAGTAACGATTGTGATATTACTCTAATAAATGTGTTATTAAGTTCTCATTTTGTTGTTTGTCTCATATTTAATTTGCTGTTACATTTGTTTTTTTTTTTGTCAATTGAACGTAAGATTTCTAGCAAGACTGAAAACTCGTGAAACTGAAAAATGGAGCAATAATTTTTTTTTACCATATTGACTACTTGGACATTCAGATTATACGGATTAGGTTATTCGATAATCGACTTGTTTGAAAATTTTAAAATTTACCGAATAAACCGAAAAAAAATCTCGGATTAATCGGTTCGGATCAAGGTTTAATCGGATCGGATCAATGCAAAAAAAATTCGGATTAATCGGATTAAAATTTTTATTTAATCGATTTATTATATTAAAATTATATAATTTTACTTAAAAAATTAAATTTTAATCCGAATAATCCGAACAACCCGNCCGAACAACCCGGATAAACCGAATAAATTGATTATTTTAAATCGATCTGATGCGAAATCCGAACTAAAAATAAAATTGTGGCGATTAACTTATTCACCCATATCCGATCTATTTCGGATTTTACCGATCCGATCCGAACAATCCGATCCGATTGTACAGGCTAATTTTGACTTTTCAAGATAAGAAAAATATATTTAAATTTGGTCGATAGTTATCTAAATTAAATTTTGGTTGAACAACAAAAAGCGATGCATTGACACATCAGCACAAGGTGTACTGTAATATCATATTTGGCATATAATATCCTTAATTTTTTTGTAAAGAGTCAGATCATACCAAAAAAATATTAAATAACAGAGCCGTATTGCTAAAACAATTTCAGTGCAAATCTACAACGATATCGAAATGACTAAATCGTGATTACTGTTCTCTTTTATCAGTCTCTCTCGATCCTAAATCCAACTTACATACTCTCATCAGCTGAGATCCCAACTTCAATTTCCGAATACTTTCTTAGGGTTTCTTCTTAGATTTTTAACTCTCTTTATTCATTCCCCTCTTCACCTCTATCTCTCTCATGGCTATAAGAGGTGTCGATTTCAAGTGGTGAGTTTTTTCTTTTAAATATCTAATGCAGACTGATTCTGATTTTGGATCGATCGATTCCCATTTCTACACTTATTTTTTTAATTCTGCAGGTTTGATGGGTTCTTCTTGTCGATGCTTGCAACTAGTGTGTATCCTTTTTAATACTATATCTCTACCAAATTTATAATTTTCCGTTATAAATATTTGAATCGAGCTGTAAATTCTCAGTCTTGGAGATCAAAATGCTGTTTTTTTCCGAATTAAGTATTGTTATCAGAAACAAAAGCCAAACTATTTTTTTCATTTTCTACTTTGATTTTGTTTTATTAGTGTTTAAAGGTGATCTAGATGAAACTCTTGAATTTGTTTCCTTAATGGTTTATTTGCATTGTAGAATCATTGTAGCTATCAACTGGAACAGATATCGAATTTGCGAATACCCTTTGCATATATGGATAGTGGTGACTCCCTCATTTTAACTTTTCTTTGTTCTTCTTGCTTATTATCAGCCTCTGTTCTTTTTCTCAGAATCTTTACATTTTTGTTATTTTGCTCATGGTTTTGTTTTGTCTATATAAATTTAGGTTGATTACACCACTGTGTTTTTCTTCCGTGTCTTCATGTTTGTTGATAATGGTCTTGCTGCTGGACTTGGCTTGTAAGTTCCATCTAAGTCTCCTAGAGTTCTTCATTAAATAAGAAACTTTTGCGTCTTCTTTTCTTGGCTATCCTTATTCCTTAGATAGGAATGTAATACACTGAGAATGATTAGATTAATGATAACTGGGAACAATAGATTTTCTTTGTAGTTCCAGTTGAAGATGATCTTACACTAGTCTAGCTTGTCTTTAGAGTTTTGAAGCTTGATCTCAAAAATAGCAACTTGCAATGTTTCTCTATCTCTCTAGGTGGCAAAGTTCTATGAATATCTGATCTGTTTAACATTGATTTCTCATATGTAGGGATTTTGGAAGTCAACAGCGGAACGCCATGTTTTGTGGGAGAGTGGTGGTCCTGTCTGTTCTATCTCTGCTGTTCTATCCATTTCTGTGGGCTTGGACTGTTATTGGTACACTATGGTTTACAAGAGCAAGAAACTGTGTAAGCATGTTTTACGATCATGGCATATGATTATTCTTGTTGGAAATTTGTTTGCTGAGTGATATGATTTGTAGGTAGAAAAGCTTATATTGATAATAAGAACTGAGTTACAAAGAGACTTGAGGAATTATATAATGGAGCTCCTCCCACTCCCCCTTTACTCTTGACCAAATCCTTGATAAAAGCTCCCAAATGCTCTTAGATAATATATATATAGATGAGACTTGAGAAAAACCTAAACAAACCATGGTTATTCTCATACTAAACCTTAGTTAATATGTAACTTAAGTAAATAGTAATAAACCCTTTTAACCTTCTAAATTACCGCTTGTATCACTGAGTTAGTATGTATTCTTTTGCAATAGTTACCTGAAGAAGGCCAAAAATGGGGTTTCCTCATTTGGCTGATGTTCAGCTACTGTGGCCTCTTCTGCATTGCTTGCATCTGTGTTGGAAAGGTAGCTTTTAGTCAAACTTTTTTTGTTGGTTTGAAGAGGGGACCACACTTAATAGTGAGTTTACTTGATAGTGGTTGGCACGAAGACAGGTACACTTACTACGTGCTCAGCAGGGAATTCCGATTTCAGAGTTTGGGGTAAGTTTCAGGATCTGTTTATCCAACTTCATTTTCTTTTACACAAGAAGATTGTTTGTGGAGTTTGTCATTATGATTTTTGGTTATTAAGTGCTAAGTTGTTATTAGTCTCTCACACTTCTGAGTGATTTTTCAATGTTTGTTTTCTCGTGGTCAGATTTTAGTTGACATTATTAGGGTACCTGACTGGGCGTTTGAAGCCGCTGGCCAAGAGATGAGAGGTATAAGTCAAGATGTTGCTACATACCATCCTGGAGTTTACTTGACTCCAGCCCAGGCAAGTCTGGTCGTTTATTCTCAGCACACTAAGCATTAATTAACTCATCTCTAACATAAACATGGCTCGAAACTACTCTATTCGTGGTTTCAATATATCTTATCTTGGAAAGCACATACTCAACCATTATGTTATCGAATACTTGTTGAACATAATCTGTAGAGAAGGAGAAATATTCTTTGCCAATGATGTCAAAGAAAATATCATCGGCACAATGTGATTATCTCCCTCTAGAGGTTCCAAACATCTAATGCATGATGCTTTGATGAACAGACAGAAACTGTGGAGGCACTCATTCAAGAACTTCCAAAGTTCAGGTTAAAAGCTGTCCCAGATGATTGCGGTGAATGCTTAATCTGCTTAGAGGAGTTCCATATTGGACATGAGGTACTAACTACTACTAAACATCACTTTCCTAAATCTTCTCCATTGGTAGAGTCAGATTTACTAAATTCTTATGCATAGTAATCACTAGCTTTGCTTCAAGGGCTTCGATATTAAACACAGTTGGAATTTGTCTGAAATTTACAGGTTAGAGGATTACCTTGTGCCCATAATTTCCATGTGGAATGCATAGACCAGTGGCTGCGTTTAAACGTGAAATGTCCTCGATGTCGGTGCTCGGTTTTCCCAGACCTTGATCTCAGTGCATTATCAAACCTACAGAGATCAGGAACAGAACAACCTTCACAAGTAAACACAGAAACAACAGAAGCTAGGTACATAAGAAGCCAACCTCAAAGCGAGAGTTACTTCTTGAGACTTCAATCCTTAATTCACCCAGTTCACTCAGACGCTGCTCTAGAGACTGCAGAGAACGGTGGTGTTCCTCCTTTGACTGATCTATCTCCATCTCGGAGATGAGACTAAGGAAATTTTACTAATCACTACTAACTCTTGACTGATTTGCCTACACAATCCTTTAGAAAAGTTTTCAGCTTTGTAAATAAATTGAGGTTTTAAGAAGAGAGGAAAAAAAAAACAATCTTGGAAGATGACATTTGGTAGGAATGAAGAAATGTTCATGTCCAAACACTTTTAACGATAGACAAAGTTCATTAATATCATTAGTATATATTTTAATATCGAGTTTATAATTGTTACTCTTGCTGAAATATCGATTTTAGCTTAATCTTTTTAATTAAACGAACGATGAGGTTTTTGAAAGGGTTGGTGGATTTTGCTTTCCGCTTTACATAACTTTTTCATATTCGCTGAAGAAGACTTTTATTTACTTAGCTAATTATTTTAAAATTGAGCTTAACGTAAAGACCAAAAAAAAGAAAAAGAAAAATAAGATTACATGTTTCACAGAAACGTATATATATATATTTGTATATTCATTTATATAGGGGTTAATTATATGAATACGTATGCCAAAACGTCTAAACATTAATAAACAATCTTCACAGGACTTTCTCCACCAGTATATGTGAGTATAAACACGTGTTTCTTTTTCCACATTTGTCAAAATTTTAAGTGTTCTTTCAAGAAACACACTATTTCTTGCTGCAAAAAAAAAAAGAAAAAGAAAAAACACTAAATTAAGCAAAATAATACAAAGTAGAAGGAAAGAAGTAAGCAAAAAAGGTAACTTACAAGGAAGCAAAGAAGGATACAAGCGGCTGCGCCTGGGAATAATGCGTACCAAAAGTTTAGCTTATGTAACTTTGCTCCATCTATGAAAAGTAGTGGTAAACTCGCCGCTGTTTTTTTTCCAATACCATAATACAAATTTATCAGATATTAATACGGTAACAAAATATGAATTATAAATAAACTCACATTTTCATTCTCATATTAAATAAATTTTTAAAAACGTTTTGATAGGATTATTAAATAAATTCAAAGAGAGTAGAAGTGAATTACCAGGTGGATGATTAGCACGAGTAATGACCATAAAGGCGATGGAACCAGCGAGAGCGGTGCTACGAGCAAGCCAACCGGGCCCAAAGATTGAGAACGCTAAAACTCCAATGGCTGCACAACCTATTTGAGCCATGAACATATTGTATTTCTGAAATAAATACACATATATCACGATGTTGATATCAACAGTAGCTAGCATTTAAGGTTTGGTTTCTTGGTTTACCCGAGCAGCAGGAGCAGAAGGAGTGGTGAAGAGAATAGCAGAGACAGCACCAAGTGGTGCAACCGACATTGATATCCCTTTTGGGTTTAATATATTATCTATTCTTCCCATTATTGCCATCGCCGCAAACGCTCCTTTTTATCATACCAAAAGTTAATAAATATTAATATTAATAGTTGATATGATGAGAGGTTTTATGATCCATTTTTAAAAAGTTATAAACCAAAGTGATTCAGTTCTTTTTCATGCATTATCGAAAATTATTATATCATGATCATTATATGACCAAATTATAATTAGGTGTTACAAGAAGTCGTTTATAACTCTTATTTTTTTAACTCTCGTTTAAATAATTTTTTCTATATATTTTATATAAAATTATATTTATTTTTTATTGTGTATGTTAAAGATTTTTATATACTTAAAACCCCTGAAATCTTAAATATGATCCTGAGTGTCAAAATATAAAGTGATAAAGTCATAGCTAGTTGATGCCTCCATTTAATAATTTGATAGACTATGACTAGTTTCGAATATTATATGATCTTTAAAAAATTATAAACATTTCCTTATACGTTTATACGAGTAAAAGGGTATATATGAATTATTTAACAAAAATACAAGTGATCATGATTTTTACTAAAATCGAGAAATGGTCAAGGTCAACCTCGAACAGTTAGCTTTAGCTATTTGGTCGTTCGAAGAGACACGACTTCTCTGTCTCTCTCGTCTTCCCACAAAGAAAATTGCTATAAATAAATTAAAAAACTAACCCGCTGCAGGCCAAATGACGTCACTCAGTGACGGAGCCACCGTGGTCTTGTCAGGTTTCCAAGAATCCCAAGAAACAGCTGGAAAATCTTCAGCTGAAGCTACCGGCATAGATACGCCAGCGCTTTTGCTTACTCGTCGGCTATTGCTACACGACCTAAGGCTTCTCATCTGCTTCACGGTCACAGATTCATCTATACGGCTTTTCAAACAAGCGGATACTATCGAAGGAGCTTTTGAAACCGCCGGAGTTATGAGATTCCGACGAAGAAGTTGGAAGTGGCTGGAAGGTTGAAGTTTCATCGGATACGAAGCCATGGTTCTTGAGAAGAAAATATCTCAACAAAGACTCAAAATAGCTTCCCCTCTTTCTAATTAGGAGATAGATAGAATGGTATATATAAAGAAACACTCAGCTTTATATTATACTAATATTTATACTAATGGTATAATTTATAACTTATAAATTTTAAATAAAATATTCAAAATAATTATTAGTAAAAATAGAGAAAAAGTAATATTCAGTAGATAATGAAGTAATATATAGTAGAAAATTAAACAAAAAAAAATAACAAAAATATAAAAATAAATTACTTTTCATCTGCATAATTTATAAACATAAATTTAGTAAATATAATAAAAATAGAACTATATAAACAAGATATATGATCTATTGATTTTTTTATTGATTATGTAAATAAATTTATAGAAGAAGATAAGAAAAGAGAAAAAGAAGATTGAAAATTATGAGTTAAGTTTTGTTCATGAATAGATAAAATATACACAAAAATAAATATGAAAAAAGTATAGAGATTTCAATAAAAAAATTAGGAATAGTGGAATTAGAGAAGAACAAATAGGAATAGTGAGAGAAAAAATAGAGATTTATTTGAGTTTTCTAATAAAAATTAAAAGAAATTTGTGTTAATTTTTAATATAGATAATTAAAATGTGTAAATTTTATGAGCAGACACATATGCAAAAGCTGATGTGTCGAATTTTTATTTATTTACTTGTATAATTAAATATAATATAATGTGAATTTACTAATTATATAAATCTATTAAATCGTAACAGGTGGGAAATTTTTATGACAAGAGGTATGAGACCATAAGTGGAGTGGAACTAGAATGATTCTTTTAGTAATTAAACAAACAAATGTTATCTTGGTCAAATATATATAGTTTATACACACACAAAAAATAGTTAGGCTTTCAATGGCTGTGGTTTTTGAAATAGTATTTGTTGTAAGATTCTATTTTTTAAGCTTTTACGATTTGAAAAATAAGTTTGTATAGAAAATATGGAAATTAGTTTTCGAATGTTTGAACAATTTTTTAAAAATAATCAAAATCCACATTTTTGAGTTTTCAAAAACTAAAAACCAAAAAGTTTAAATATTACAAACATTCATGGTCTATGTAACATAGAGGTTGTAACGTTTTTTTTCATTAAATCGACGTTTTCACTAATTATTTTTATGTCTCGCCACTCAAAACCCCACCAAAATGCCGACCTAATTTTAATTAAAAATATGTTTTACCAAACTATTATTTAGGTGACTATTCATTCAGATTATTTAACTGAGACCTACATGCATTATAGTAACAATTAATAGAAGAATGACTTTATCTATTAAAATGATATATGCAAGTGGCCATATAGTAGTAGGTGGATGGGTTTCAAAGGTGAGTCTATTTGATAAGTCGAAAGGTCATTAGATAACAAGATAGGTTCATATTAATAATTAAACAATTCATATTCGTCGTTATGTAAATTTTATTTAATATGTTAAAAATAGAAATATGTGTTATATACAAGGAACTTGTCGCCTTCACATGCATACACATGTTACATGTTTCTAATCGTGAATACCAATCATGATAAAAAAAGGATAATACATGCATACATGTAAGTTTCTATTATGGTATATTTACTTTTATAGACCAAAAAGAAAAACAAAGATTCTGATAAGATTAGTAATTAGACAAAACATAGAAAGACAAGTCTTTGGGTTTGTTCCTTCAAACCCACATCTTCAATCAAATCTAAACACGAGCAAAACCAAGTTATTAATATATGCAACTATAAGTGATTCTTAAGCCCAAATACTCTGTTATAAAGCCCATTTACATATCCATTTATCACACGTCAATTTGTGTACTTGATTTTTTTTTTTAATAAAATTTTCCAATTTTAAGATATTTTGAAACAGACAAAGTTTCCCTTTTGGTGTCTATTTATATTTTACACATGTAAATTATCTTCGTAAGGAAATGTTGATCTGGTTGTACTACCAAATAAAAATTGATTGAAAAGAATATACAATTTTGTCTTTGAATGTAAATTTTTGTTGTTGTTTAAATGTTTATTGTGTGCTAAATAAAAAGTAGGAAAAGCTGTTATGTGTGAACTGTGAACAGTGGATAATTGGGAATCTTTAAAGTCAAACCTAAATTGATAAAGACAAAAAAATCAATCGGTAATAATATGACTTTTTGTTCGGTCGGCTTAACAACGTAAGAGTTTACAACTTTATAATTTTATACGGATCATATCTGCCCATATGTCCGTCTAATTTTAAACTACTAATTTCTCTGACATATTATTTACATCAATTAATAATAAGAATTTTATTTTTACTTTTATTAATTTATAGTATTGGCCAAATAAATAAATCTGTAATATGTTTAAGAGAATTAAATGTTTTTAATTGTTTTCTTAATGTGAAACTATGAGTATCAATTAAGTGAAATAAATGTTGCATAGATAAGTTCTTGGGATCCCCAGTTTAGGTCAACAACAATGGCTTATCACCGTCCATGCCGAATAATTTATTTATTTCAAAACAACATTTATCATTTATATTGTCGTCTTCCTTGTGCCAAAATTTTCCACTTTTCAATTATTAGTAGAATCATTTACAAAATGTACTAGATGAAAACATGCTTATCTGGAATCTGGATAGTCTTATAAATATTTAACCTGTCAGGCCACATGAATGCACCAAAACTTCTTCGATCCTTGTTCTTAGAGTGACGATACAACAAAACAGTGTTGCTAAATGTGTTAGCTAACGTAATATTTGGCAAATATGTGTAAATAGTTAGATATTTTCCGGCAAAATCTAAAAAAATTAGGTGTTATTTTTTTGTCTATTTTCTACTATATGTGTTTATGATTAAAATATTGGAAATTTTGTGGACAAGAATAATCATCATATTATGCCAAACATGGCAATGACAAATCGACATCAGTTGTAATGAGAGTAATAAATATGAACGGTGAAGTAAGTAAGTGGACCCATTAGATTTATGTGAATGGAATCTTATCAAAAGTCCAAAGTTACCTTAGCTCCAACTAGTACACAACAAATCTTATCAAAAGTCCAAACTTATACCTTATCTCCAACTTGAACACTACAAACATCTACTTTAGATTAGTCTATAGACACCTTACATTTCTTGCTAAATATTATGCTGCAGATCCAAGTTCTTAAATGCTAAAGTACCAAAGTTGATGAAACAAGAAACTATATGTTAGACCAGACCAGCATACACATAGTATTGATGTGATGCAATGAACTCAGTTATTCACATAACTCTATTCAGCTAAGCGTGAAGATGAATATATATATATATATGTATGATATATACTAGAAGAAAGTACAATCATATTATATATATATATTGATGTAGGGGATAAAGAAGAAGACACCTTTTAGTTATTACTACTAACAAGAGAAATAGTATTTGTTTCTTAGGATTAGCTGGCAAAAAGCTGTAGATATTTTTGTATTGGTTTACCAACCTAACTTACAACTCTTATTTGCACATGTATCCTAATTATTCAAAGAAAATTACATGTATTGTTTACATTAAAGTATTATTTTTACCTTTATTGTAGAAATATTGATATTATAAAAACAATTTATTAATAATTTTTTTCCTCTATTAATATATAAAACTGAATTACAAAATAGGTTAGACCTAGCCTAGGAATTCGGGCATGAGAGTCGGGTTCGAATAAAATCCGTTCAGGTTCATGTTGTTTGGGTTTAGAAGTCTAATGTCCAATAGGTTATTTTATGAATTTCGGATCTGTTTCGAGTGTAATCCAGTCGGGTCCGGGTCGGATCAGATTATTAATATTAAAACCGTAAAAAACCGATAAAATCGAGTAACTATATTTTTGGTTTTTTTTTCTATACCCGAAAGCCCGATAGGAGATTCACGCACCCAAAAATGTACCCATAAAACCGAAGTTTATATCCATAATGCATATAAAAATTCAAAAACTATAATATCTATCCGATTATACTCTTAAATTTTTTAAATCTCAATAATCAAAACAGTAAAATAGAAATATTAAATAATAAAAATAACAAGACAAATTTTCGAATGTCTTTTGATTCCCCTTCAGTATCGTCTCCTCTTCGAAAAAAAATGAAAAAATCACTAAAACTAAACATTAACCCTTACTTGGCTAAAATCGGGTTTCAAATATCCTATCGGGTTTCAGATAAAACCTGTACCCGACCCGATAACCATATATATATTCATTTTAACGGATTCGTTCGCACCCCATAACCGATATTTTCATATAGGTTTCGGGTGTAGGATTTGCTCAGACCTAGTTAGACCATTTGTAAATTTAAATGTTGGATCATTTTATTACTTCTTCTGTTTTAATTTCTGTTTTTTAAATATATTTTTTCATTTTATTTACTGTTTTCAATTTCCAATAAAAACTAAGTATTTTTTATATGTTTTGATCAATTTTTATTAGCTGGAACTTTTTTTTGAATTAATAAATAATAATAAAATTAAATATTTTTAATTTATGTGTAAAACCCTAAAATAATAAATATATTGAAAGAGAGGAAATAGTTAAAAATCATATCTATAAATGGAATACAGATAAATAACACAAAAAAATATTAATTAATTGACTTAAAAATGGAGGGAGCGAGTGAAAAATGGGCCTACATCGACGACTAGCATTAACTCAGCCCACACAACCATGGCATCTCATACAATTTTACAAATTTAAAGTAAAGTTATAATTTTAGGAAATGAAATGAAATAAATTTAAATTTAAAATATATTTTATGAGTCGCTCTCTCTCACACATGTCTCTATCTTTCCACAGACAAATTAATTCACCATCGTGTTATTTTTTTCTCCCATTTGTTCAGATTCCGACAAAACTGCACTCTCGAGATCTGCCACTATATAACAAAGACATTTGAAGCGTGCTTCAGATGAAGAGTAGAGTTATTCTCAATCATAGAGATAGAAGAGATAACAACAACAACAACAACAACAGTAACTTCTGTAGTTACACACAGGTTGAAACCATGGAGAGAAAGCCTCTTGAGGTTGAGACTTCGACGACGACTCCCTCCGCCGTCGATGGCCGTGGTTCTGATTTGACATCAACGGTTGATTCATTTCAAGAAGACCAGAAAAAACTCGTTTATAGAGGCTGGAAAGTCATGCCTTTCATCATTGGTAACGCTTTTCTTTTCTCACTTTAAGCATGTTTATTTTATTTTCTGTGTGTTTGTCGGATTTCAGAAATTTTCAAAAAAAAAAAAAAACATTTTTCTCTTGTTTTTGATTTGACTGTGTCAAAAATCTTCAATTGGAGTTCTTGGTTTTGTGATTTCGAAACGAAATTAGTTTAAAAACCGAGATTTTGTGGAAACTTGAAACTAAATTGAGATTTTCTTGTACAAATCTATCTCTGGAAAATAAAATAAAACAACAGTGGTTTAATATGGTAAAAAAAGAGCAGCTAGTTTTCTGACAAAAGTAATTAACATTTGAGGATTTAGTACAGCTTAAAGACAAAAAATTGTTTTTGGGAGTTAGTTACAGCAGTTAAATGTGAACCAAAGTGTGTGTGTTCGGTTTCAAAGTTGTACATTAAAAGTTTATAATAAAGCGATTAATGATTAAGTTATTTCACAGGTAATGAAACATTTGAGAAGCTTGGGATCATAGGGACATTATCAAACCTTCTTGTTTACCTAACTTCTGTATTCAACCTTAAAAGCTATACAGCTGCAACTATCATCAATGCTTTTAGTGGCACTATCAATTTCGGAACTTTCATAGCTGCTTTTCTCTGCGACACTTACTTTGGTCGTTACAAGACTCTTAGTGTTGCTGTCATCGCTTGTTTTTTGGTACTTAACATCATCTTTTATAGCTAATAGAATCTAGTTTAGTTTCTGCCAAGGTTTAGTTTTGTTTTTTCATCTTTATAGGGATCGTTTGTTATACTTATGACTGCTGCGGTCCCGTCATTACACCCAACTCCTTGTGGAGACAATAACATATGTCAAGGTCCAAGTGTGGGACAAATTCTGTTTCTGCTGTTGGGTTTAGCCTTTCTTGTTGTAGGTGCTGGTGGTATCAGACCGTGTAATTTAGCGTTTGGTGCTGATCAGTTTAACCCCAATTCCGAATCTGGAAAGAAAGGGATTAATAGTTTCTTCAACTGGTATTTCTTTACTTTCACGTTTGCGCAGATCATCTCGCTTACACTTGTTGTGTATATCCAGTCAAATGTTAGTTGGACAATCGGTTTGATTATCCCGGTAGTTCTTATGTTCTTGGCGTGTGTGATCTTCTTTGCTGGTGATAAGTTGTATGTAAAAGTAAAAGCCTCAGGTAGTCCATTGGCTGGTATTGCTCATGTAATAGTAGCCGCGGTCAAGAAACGTGGATTGAAGCCGGTTAAGCAGCCTTGGACCAATCTTTACAACCACATCCCGAGTAACTATGCAAATACTACTCTAAAATACACTGACCAGTTCAGGTAAATTGAAATATTGTCTTCTTTGTTTCATTGCCTTATGTTTTTCCTGAGAAATGAATTGGTTGTTATGTTGTCAGGTTTCTAGACAAAGCAGCTATTATGACACCCGAGGACAAGTTGAATTCGGATGGAGAGGTGTCTAATCCATGGAAACTAAGTACTATGCAACAAGTGGAAGAAGTGAAATGCATTGTAAGAGTGATTCCAATTTGGTTTGCTGCAGCTATTTACTACCTTGCGATAAGTATCCAAATGACTTATCCGGTCTTCCAAGCGCTCCAGAGCGACCGGAGATTAGGTTCTCATGGCTTTAAGATTCCTGCTGCCACCTATGTTGTGTTTTTGATGACAGGCATGACGATTTTCATCATATTCTACGACCGTGTATTTGTCCCATCGGTTAGAAGACTGACCAGGATAGAAACTGGTATTACACTCTTGCAAAGAATCGGAGCTGGGATAGCATTTGCGACATTGAGTTTATTAGTTTCCGGGTTTGTAGAGGAACGGAGAAGAAGCTTTGCGCTAACAAAACCGACACTAGGGATGGCACCTAGAACTGGAGAAATCTCCTCAATGTCAGCGATGTGGCTGATTCCACAGCTCATGCTTGCAGGCATAGCAGAAGCTTTTGCAGCCATTGGACAAATGGAGTTTTACTACAAGCAGTTTCCTGAAAACATGAGGAGTTTCGCAGGTTCTATCTTCTATGTTGGTGCAGGAGTTTCAAGTTACCTTGCTAGCTTCTTGATCTCAATTGTTCATCGAAGAACTGAGCATTCACCTTCAGGGAATTGGTTAGCTGAGGATCTGAACAAAGCCAAATTAGATTACTTCTATTTCATGCTTACAGGTCTCATGTTCGTTAACATGCTTTACTTCTTGTTGATGTCTAAATGGTATAAATATAAAGGCAGTAATGATGAAGACATCTCTGAAATTGAGAACACTGAAGAAGAGACAAAGCAGCAGCAACAACAAGACAAAAACTCTGTCTGATTTGAGTCGTTTACTTCTGTCTCCTCTTTCTTGTTGTACTTTCCTGAGTACAAGTCTTTGTTGTTGTACTTTACAGATAAAATCAATGAAGAGATCATCACTTCATCCTTATAAACATGAGAATTTTTGCTAATTTCAAACTTTGTTCGACCGTTTCGTCTTTGACTACAACAGAACAGAACTAACTACTAAAAGAAGACTACTAGGACTTGATATTTATATACAATATGCATGTATCAACTAGAGACACCTTCATGAACGAAATGAGATCAGCTTTTGCTTCTTTCTCTTAACTATCTCAAACAGTGTAAGATTGTTGAATGGTTTCTATGTCGAGTCCTTTGAGTCTCACCACTGATTCAACGTGGCCCTTGAGCGTGTGTAGTTCACGCAACCTATGAGAGCAAGAAACAGAGAGAAGATGATGAAAAATGCTTCTTGTTATGTTCAAAGGCTGAAGGATTTGGCTTTGAGTTACTACTTACCTAGCGATTTCAGCTCTCCTCTTGGCTTCTTCAGCCATTTGGTTAAGTTCATTAAAATGGGTTCGATCTGTGAACATCTTAGTATCTGGTGTTTGTAAACCATGGAGAGTTCTCTGTGCATGCGCCCATTGAAGCTCCCTTTGTTCTTTCCCGAAATCTTTTTGCCTTGTGAATGCAATCTATGGAAATGCATGAAAAGCGATCAGAAACATTAGAGTATAGAGCGGCGCAAAAGCTATTAGTGTTCCTGATACATACCCTTTGCTCGATAACAAGATCCCAGGCTCTGCCACTAAGAGCATAACGGATGAAGAACTTGATGAGATCAAGTGGGATATAGAATATGATGTTGTAAAGCCATATGACCCCGGCCCATCCCCAACCGATTCCTTCTATGGCAGCAAAGCTCCAATTTGCATAGACAGCTATTAGAGTAGCTACCTGTTTTGGAAGCAAAATAATGGTTCACCATATAAGCTCAGACTTTTAAGGTTCAGCATCACACAGTTAAATGAAGTTCCAGACTTACCAACTGAGCAAGGATAAAGGCAATCATAAGCAACATTCCAGGACGTTCAACAAAAGACCAGCTTCGCGATCGGGTCACAAAGATAAGCGCCTGACTTATAATACTGACTTGCAGGTATATGGCTGAGGCAAGCTTTCTAAAATCATCATGCGCTGTTTTCTCAAGTGTCGCAACTCCAAAAGTTCTCTGAAATGTTCAAGAAAAGCCAGGTTGCTAAGATATCCAAAAGAACACATACTATTTCAGGTAAGATTAGCTGTTAATGAAAGTAACAAAAAAGAAAATAAAACAAACGAGATAATAAAAGTACCGGGAAGAAATCGGTTTTGTATGAAACCCAGAAAAATATAACGGTCATCATAGCCATGTAACTTCCAAAGACAATACCAGTAGCAAAAATCTCAGAAAGTTTCCAGCTATCTGGAAGAGGAGAAGGTTTCACCCTGTCCTTTGATATTGTCATAATTGTACCTATAAAGTCAACACCACAAGAGTTCATTGATAAAACAGAGTCTAGAGGAACTATTGAAGAATCGGAAACTGCAAATGTATATATATGATTAACAAAATGAGGAAATAAGAAACGAACCATCATTAAGAATGGCGATGATAAGAACCATGAAAGGTGGGAAGTCAAACTTCCATATGAGAGCCAGAAGCATGAAGCCCAGCTGAATCGGCAAAAGCGTAAACAGAAGTTAGGAAATCTAGTGGAAACAGTAAAAGAGAAATGAGTAGAGAAACCCAAAGAAAAAGAACTGAAACGAAACATACAACAATACGGATTGTGATGGAGACTGCGTAGATCTGTCCAGTAAAACAGAAACAAAAACAAGTTACTTAAAGGAAATCGACATGATGCCTCAAAATTTTGAGATGTTGAAGAAATGTGGTGCTCACAGTATAATTTTTCATTCTCTGGAAGATAGCACGACTGGTCAAAACAGCACTGATGATAACGCTAAGACCGGGTTCAGTAAGAACAATATCTGATGCACTGCGAGCTGCATCAGTGGCATCAGCAACTGCAATGCCGATGTCAGCCTTTTTAAGCGCCGGTGCATCATTTACACCATCACCTGTCATTCCACATATATGTTTCCTTGCTTGTAATCGCTTCACTATCTCATATTTATGCTCTGCAAAAACCATTATGCACAAGCCAGAAAATTCTGAGTTAACTATGCTGGAACGAGTTTTAGAAATCAGAGGTACTCAAGTACACATATTTACCAGGGAAGACACCCGCAAATCCATCAGCTTTCTCTATAAGATCATCAACAGGTAAAGCAACTAAGGACACATCTTTGTCCTGTCCAAGCAAAGCGGATGACGGGTACATGTTGGTTCCCATTCCCAAACGGCGCCCAGTTTCTTTTCCTATAGCCAGTTGATCCCCTAAAGAGAAGCTTCAAGCCTTTAGTAAGGATAAATTTTATCTTGATATGAAATGTCAAAATGAATAAGGATCAGACTGGAATATCAACATGAGATAGGAAAGTCACTCAATTAGAAACACAATTCACCTGTGATCATTTTAACACTCACACCAAGATTTAAAGCCCTTCTAATCGTCTCAGCACTGTCATGCCTAGGGGGATCAAAAAGAGGCATGAGACCCACAAATTGCCAAGGACCTCCAGCACTTTCCTTCCTCCCTTCAGGAACATCCTGCAACAGCCAAAACCTTTTCAACCTGTGTGGCCCTAATCCCTATATCCTAAGAATCTCTGAAAGTTCATGTCCAATTACTTGGTATGCCACAGCAAGAGATCGCAGGCCCCTTTCAGCGAACTTGTCAATAACAGCATGAACTCTCCGCTCAATCTCTGATCTATTGTGTGCAAGCTTTAAGATCTGAAACATTTTTAATAAAAGGTAACTGTTCACACTATGCGCTAACCAAAAAATAGAGAGAAGTAAATAATAGGCATAACTGGACAAAGAGCTTACTTGCTCAGGTGCACCTTTGCTGACTCTATGTGTGTTACCCTCATTATCAATATAAGTCAGAGCCGTTCTCTTATCAGTAGGATTGAAAGGAAGGAAGTGAACCTCCTGGATATTAGCTCGTGCCTACAGAAAACAGTTGACCATAAGCGCCAAACAAATAAACAAAAAACAGAGAAAACAAGTACCTCTCTAGGGTCAGCCAGCATCCCTACTATTGCAGCATCTATGGCATCTTGGTTTTCTAATCTGGAGGCTCGAGCTGCCATCAAGACAACAGTATTTGGATCTACCCCTTTCATGAAAACTTCGATAAGATTTTTGTCAACAGTAAGTTTATTCAAAGTCAACGTGCCAGTCTTGTCACTGCAAAGAACGTCCATGCCAGCCATTTCCTCAATTGCAGTCATTCTCTTAGTGATAGCTCCTTGCTGCGAGAGTCGGTGAGAACCAATGGCCATGGTCACAGATAAAACGGTTGGCATCGCAATTGGGATTCCACCAATGAGAAGCACAAGAAGGTTATCAATCCCAGGGCGGTATGGCCGGTGTTGAATTGGGTACATCACAACAATCTCGATAATCATCCCCACAGCAATAGAGCAGATGCAAAAGTTCCCAATTGCAGTTAAAACCTGCACATGAAACAAGCAAATTCAAAAAAAAATATTAGTTGTTAAAACTGAACAAAGCCCAGGAACAACAATGAGAATGATAGGGCATGTAAGACAAAAGTCCCTAATAAAGAGAATGAAATTACACATGCCTGTTGAAAATGACCAACTTGGTTAGTCGTATCAACAAGGTGAGCAGCCTTCCCAAAAAAGGTATGTACGCCAGTTGCAATAACAACTGCTTCGATCTCTCCTTGTTTGCATGTGGAACCAGAATAGACACCATCTCCAGGACCTTTAGTTACCGGTAGAGATTCACCAGTAAGAGCAGACTACAGAGGAAAAGGCTTCCTATAAGCTTCAAGTTCAGCAGAGAAACTATAATCCAGTAAGTAACAAAAGCTTAACGCATCACATAAACTATAATCTAAAAATCTGACGTGACTAAAGATTGACACTAACGATGATCAGTTTCAAACCTGATCAATCTTAAGAGGGTCACCCTCAAGAAGGCGTGCATCAGCTGGTACAATATCCCCAAGCTTAATGCTGATTATATCACCAGGAACAAGAATTGCAGCATCCTGCTCACCCCACTTTCCATCTCGAAGAACCTTTACATTAGTAGTAATAAAAAGATACATATTAAATACAGGTATAGTAAGGAGCTAACCCACAGACTGATACATTATCAAACGAGTAAAGTGTACCCAGCTAAGCCATAGATACATAAAAAGACTCAGTTGTAAGAAACAATTGAAAACAAGCAAAGATATTGAACCTTTGCTTTAGGTGCAAGACGAGCCATCAAAGCAGCTGCAGCGTTTCCAGCATTGTTCTCCTCAATGAAACTGATAGTGGAGTTAATCAAAAGCAGAGTGATAATACCAACAAAGTCTTGCCAATCAGGAGGTTTCCCCTGGCACATACACATTATCAAACAAACAAGTAGCAAATAAGAGAAAGGTTTAAGAGATGGTTTAAAAAAAATGCTCACTCCTCCATTAGCAAGAGCAATAGCCATAATAGCAGCAGCTTCCATCACCCAAGAAAGAGGATTCCACATAAAACCTAGAAACTTAATGAATTTGCTTTCCTTCAAAAAGCCAAAAAAAACTAATTTTAACAAACACAAGTATAAATAAAGAATCATGAGAGTTTTTTTCTTAAAAACCTTTTTCTCTTCGAGCTTGTTATGGCCAAAGAGAACAAGTCTATCATCAGCATCTTGTGTAGTGAGACCATGTTTTGAACATCTCAAACTCTCAAAAACTTCTTCAATTGGCACATTTTCCTGGGAGAAAACGAGCAAAAAAACAAAATTAAAAGAAATCTCCGAGAAAATCCAAGGGAAAATAAACAACGGATATGTTACCAAATCTACTGCCTCTTTCAAAACAGCTTCAAGGACTTCGTTTTTGTCTTCCATAGTCACCTGTAAAGAAATTATATGTGTTGGTCTCTTTGTTGTTAGTGTTGAGAGGACGAAGAAATCAAAGAAAGAAGATGAAGAAACCGCTAAAGGTTTAGTGGCAGCACTCTCTATTTATTTATTTACATGACTCATCTGACAATCTTTATTTATTTTATTCCCTTTTTCAACCAACTTTTGACGGCTTTTTAATTTTTTTTGAACAAAAAATAATACAATAAAAATAAAAGGTATTTAATATGAATAGTTTATAGAGAGTAGAGTACAATTATAGACGGTGACTAAATGTATTATTAAATTGCATGTGAGATTTCGAATGTTTTTTTAGTATACTACCACCAACCACGCATATGTAAACGTAGTGCGAGTATTTTAAAAATAATAGAAAATTATAATATAGATAATAATTCTCTTTAGGTTGCTTTACGTTAAAAAAAATTTAATTTCTATTATATTTTAAATTATTTTATTTTAATTTTTATTAGTTAAAATGTTAAAAATTAGAAAGACAATTTTCTTAAACACCACTAAATTTATTTTATATTTCATAAATACCACTAAAATTAATTTAAAACAAAATTATCATTTAATAATTCAATTATATTAAAAATTAAATTTTATTTTAATAAAATTACTAGATTATTACCCGCAAACAACGTGGAAAAATATATTTTAAATATATATAACTTTTTTTACTATTTAATAAGTTCATTTAATTATTTGTTAATTATTAATAATAGTAGTTACAATATATATTAATATTATGATAAAAAATACTAATCCAAAATAAAAATAATCTAGTGTCTAAACATAACAACCCCTAAAAATAATCTAGTGTCTAAAAATAATCTAGTAGTTACACTATTGAAAATTTTCTAAACCAAGATTATATACTGACACAACCCCTCCACGAGCTTACGTCATAAACTCGTAAAACCGAATTTTTAAAACTTTTCTAAAACCATAATATGCATATCATATAAATACTATATATACAGCGGAAGATAATGTATAATATTCCAACCGATACCAATCCTGGTATCCAAAAATACAAGTTCGACAAGGACTACCGTACAACAAAATCCCGACTAGATCGACCCCTATGTCATCTCTCCGTGTCAGTCCTGGGTCCACGCTCCTAGCCTCACTTCTCTTTACCTGCACCCAAAAGAGAGTGATCANAATATTCCAACCGATACCAATCCTGGTATCCAAAAATACAAGTTCGACAAGGACTACCGTACAACAAAATCCCGACTAGATCGACCCCTATGTCATCTCTCCGTGTCAGTCCTGGGTCCACGCTCCTAGCCTCACTTCTCTTTACCTGCACCCAAAAGAGAGTGATCAATATATTACAATACTGAATGAGGCGCTCCTCCCGACTACCGGCTCCGCTACAGAATCCGGATGGATCGGGTAACCAGCGATATATCCTCACGATACTAAAATGCAATACCGACATATGCATAATGCATATATATATACACCCTATATATATATAACGTCATATAGCACAGAGAATATTCCGGTATAATCGGATTATACACCGACTATGCCGCCACACCAACATACACAAAAATGCAGCATCTTGATATCCGTGTCAACACGACACCTCGATATCTGTGCCTACGTATCATCTCGATATACGTACCACCGTAATATCTCGATGTACAAACCTCCGTTATATCTCGACATACATGCCCCGTAATATCTTGATATACGCACCCCGTAACACCATCGATATACGTGCACCATCGTGTCTCGATAGACGTAACTACGTAATGCATAAATCTACGTAACATCCCACGATGCTACGGTTCTATAGCCAGAATATCCTATGTCCGTTCGGGTTCCTGCTAACCTCGGTCTCGCACTCACCTCGTATGCCGAATATCTCGCAAACGGTCGCGCATGTCGAAAATCTGATTCCTATAGAACCATGTAAAACGAACATTAGAATCTGATTACGGAATAATAATTTTCCGACAAATTTCATCCGACCAGACCGGGCCACCCGATCGATCGGTCCGCAACATCACCCGGCCACGACGCCCGACCTCGGCCTGTCCCGCCTGGTC
>KE157261.1:99408-112730 GCA_000411055.1 Leavenworthia alabamica
AATTCCTGTCACATTCTCATTTACGTAAAATCCCGTCCCGAAATTCCGTTTGCCTACCCCTACCCCTACTTCGCACAGAGAGCACAACAGCGAGTCTTGTTCTACTCTCTATCCCTTTCCTCTCACCAACCCTTTCCGTCGATCCTCCACCGATATCGTCGTATATTTACTGCAATTTAGTTTCCGATTCAACCGTATTTGCTCATTGGGTGAGTCTTCGTATACATATATCTCTTTCATGGCGGATTAATTTAGGGGTTTTGAGCTGAATCGTGGATGGGTCAGAAGAAGAAAACCCAACCGCCTCGCTCCAAACCATCGCCGTCATCTGAGATTTCCGCTGACGATGGTAAAATTTCTGGGACTGTCTCTAATGTTGAACCGTTGGATTCGCCTGTGATCAAGCAGGAATGTGACAAGGCACTCAAGTCATTTGGGCGAGGAAGCTACACTAAGGCGATTCGTCTGATTAAGGATTCATGCTCTCGTCATCAAGACTCTGCCTTAATCTATCGTGTTCAAGGAACTATTTATGTGAAGGTTGCTTCTCTATACGAAGATCTAGCTTCGAAACAGAAATATCTGCGGAATGCTATTGAATCTGCTAGAAAAGCTATGGAGTTGTCTCCCAACTCGATTGAGTTTGGCCATTTCTATGCCAACTTGCTTTATGAGGCTGCCAATGATGGGAGAGAGTATGAGGAGGTTGTGCAAGAGTGTCATCGTGCTCTCTCCATCGAAAATCCTATTGATCCTGCTAGAGAGAGTCTTCAGGATGAGAATCAGCATAAGATATCGACACCTGAGGCTCGTATTTCACATGTTCAGGATGAGCTTAGGTCACTGATACAGAAATCTAATATTTATTCATTGTCTACTTGGATGAAACACCTGGGAAATGGTGATGAGAAATTTCGCTTGATCCCCATTAGGAGACCAATCGAGGATCCTATTGAGAGTAATTTGATTCAGAGCAAGAGGCCAAATGAGATTAAAAAAGCTACCAAGACTCTTGAAGAGAAGAGGAAGGAGGTTGAAGTGAGAGTAGCTGCAGCTAGGTTGTTGCAGCAGAAGCCAGAGTCATCCCCGTTAGAGAATGGTGGAACTGTTAATGAGAAGGGATCAGATGCAACTCTAGCTGCGGGGCAGAGAAGCGGGGAGAGGAGAAAGCATGGAAATACTAGGAAAAACGCCCCCACAGCTGATAGAAGGGACCGGGTTAGGTCGTACTGGGATTCTATGAGCAAAGAAATGAAGAAAGAGTTGCTTAGAGTTAGGGTTAGTGATCTTAAGAGTCACTTTAGTGGTTCAAAGGATGGGCAAGCAAACGACATTATAAGTGAAGCATTGTCCTTCTGTGAAGCGAGTAAGACTTGGAAGTTCTGGGTTTGTTGCCGGTGTTGTGAAAAGTTCACGGATTCTGAGGCTCATATGCAACATCTTGTGCAGGAGCACATGGATAACATCTTACCGAAGATGCAAATGGTTTTGCCTCAAAGTGTCGACTGCAAGAAGATTGATATGCTTCTTACTTCCCAATGGAAACCATTAGATCTCTCTGCTGCTGTGAAGTTGCTTTGCAGTCAGCGGAAACTCCAAAATTCGGAGTTTAATGAGTTTCACTCTGGCGATAATAATATGGAAGATGGTAGCGACTGCTTCAAGGATGCATGGAATGATACTTCGCCAGAGAAAGAAAACCATGGAGACACTTATAATGGTTGTGATGAAAATGAATCTGAAGAGAATAAGCGGTTGCCTCTTCCTGATGAATGGCCTATATCTGATGATCCCGAACGTAAAAAGCTCCTTGAGAAAATCCATGCCGCCTTTGAGCTACTTATCAGACACAAATATTTAGCTGCCAGCCATTATGATAAGGTTATACAATTTACCTTAGATGAACTCCAGAATCTAGCCTCGGCTTCAAAATTCTTAAACTGTGATTTAAAGCAGTCAACTTTATGCATCTGCTTTTTGGGAGCTTCCCAGCTCCAGAAGATCCTCAAATTCCTGCAGGACTTGTCACAGGCATGTGGATTGAGTCGATACTCTGAACGAAGTAATTCTAGTGATGAAGTTAATTTTGGCGACCTAAATTGTGAAACTACAGAGGAGATTCTTCTTGATGGTAAAGATTCATGTCTTCTTCTAGATGAAAAATTGCTTGGCACTGAGTGCATCCAAGATAAGTTTATGGACTCAGCATTGAATAATGGAAATAACGTGTCTTCTGGTGCGAACGGATTTCTTTCATGGATCTTCACAGGACCCTCTAGTGGGGAACAAATTGTGTCATGGATGCGCACAAAGGAAGAGAAAACAACTCAAGGACTGGAGATCATGCAGACTCTTGAGAAGGAGTTCAGCCACTTACAGAACCTCTGTGAGAGAAAATGTGAGCACTTAAGCTACGAGGGAGCACTGCAGACTGTTGAGGACCTTTGCCTTGAAGAAAGCCGGAAGAGAGAGACTTCAGCAGATTTTACCCATGAAAGCTATGAATCTGTACTGAGAAGACGAAGAGAAGAGCTAAATGAGAGTGACCATGAATTGGTGTTTATCAGTAATAGGTTTGAGTTAGAAGCTATAACAAATGTTTTGAAAGATGCAGAATCTCTTAATCACAATCAATTTGGATATGAAGAATCATATGCCTGCACAAGTTCACAGCTACGTGATTTGGAATCTGGTGAAACTGATGAATGGGGGATGAAGGATTCCTTACATGAGGCTGATAGTTTTATTGAGATTGCGATCCAGAAACAAAAAGAGCAGTTGTCTGAAGAGGTAACATTTTCTACCTAACAAGCGACACAATTGCGATAATTGATAACTGCCACTCTCCTAAACTAATACTCTGTACGTTTTCCTATCACAGCTTAGCAGAATTGACGCACGAATGATGCGGAATGTTACTGGGATTCAGCAATTAGAGCTAAAGCTTGGACCAGTTTCCTACGTTGATTATCAGATAGTATTGTTACCTTTGGTGAAGTCCTATATGCGGGTAAGTATCTAACTCTTTAGACCTTATTACTTTTTCTTTCATCTTGTTGCAGTGTACTATCAGGTTCTAAATGACATTTTTATTTTAATCCAGGCACATTTGGAGGCATTGGCAGAGAAAGATGCCACTGAGAAGTCTGATGCTGCCAGAGAAGCATTTCTGGTTGAGCTCGCCCTTGATTCTAAGAAGGAGGCTCGAGGAAGAAATGATAACTCAAAGCACATGCAGGAAAAGTCCAAGGATAAGAAAAAGATGAAAGACACCAAGAAACAGAAGGATCTGAAGGTTTGAGCCAATCTCTTGTCTACTATTTCACTATTTCTTGACTATATTTGTAACTAGGTTATATGTTTTGTAATAGGCTACTATTGGACACGCCCATCGCCTCAATGTTGAACACAGGTGAAGATATTTTCTGTACAAATATTTTAGTTAAGATGGTGGGAGCTTGGGATACTTTTGTTCCATAAATGTTGATGTTAAATAATCTGTGTTTGATGATTTCTTGTTCCAGCCTCTCTCCAGTTGCATCTTTTGGTGATCAAACCGTGGCTAACGTTGTTTCTGAAGCTGTTGAAGTCTTAGAAGAACAGGAAGAGGAAGACAGACGCCGAATAGAGTTAGAGGAAGAGGAGAGAAAGCTTGAAAAAAGCCTAGAGTATCAAAGAAGAATTGAGAATGAAGCCAAGGAGAAGCACATGGCAGAACAACAAAAGAAATACAGCTCTTCAGTTCCCATGATTGTTGCAAAGGCAGTGTATAATGTTTGCACAGATGAAGTAGATTTAAAAGACCAAGAAAAATCCGTAAGTCATGTAACCATAGAACAACAAAGTTGTGTTTTTGAATCATCACTTGTAGTTAATTACTGTGTTTCTTTGCTTTACCAGGAGAACTGGATTCAAAGAAATGGACAGTTGAGTGACGTTGAAGGAACCAAAGTTAATATGAATGGTATTATTCCGTCAACAAATCATTATGTGATATCTGATACTGCAAAGGTGCAGGATGTAAAATCCCAAAAAGGTTACCACTTGTATTCGAGTTTGGAAGTATGTGTCTACTGACCCTTGTAAGGCACTTATATTGTCTATTGTGTTGCAGTAGTATCTAATGGCATGACAACTCAAGCTGTATCTGATCAATGTACCGGGAGAAAGGGTAGACGCCAAAAAGCTTCAAACAAATTAGTTGATGGAAAATATCAGGTCACACCTTCTGAGACTGAGAATAATAAATCTCAGTGGTCAGAAACAGACGGTGAGAGACAAACTGAAACTGTACAAAGCAATGGCGGTAAGTCGTTTTTTAACTGACATTTCTGTCTCATGTTTTTAAAGCATTGATAGTTTATATGTGGAGATGATCTGCTTTGTATCTAGGTTTGCTTTTCTTAGCTTACTGATTTTTAGAACTTGAATGTTAGATGCGTTCGGGAAAAGATACTAGTGAAGCTGGTTTATCTGTTAAAATTGATGCCACTGTAACTAGTATATCTTGATTCTTGCTTTTCAGTCATCTGTGAATGATAGTGTTTCCATATTGATTTTTAGCAGTTGTTCCATTCTTCATCTCGTATTCAATAATTTATTTCTGGTGTTGTAGATGTGGGAACAAAAACATTAAGACAATTACAAGCTGAAGAGGATGAAGAAAGGTATCAAGCTGACATTGAAAAGGCATTGCGTCAAAGCCTTGGTAAATTTTTCAAACATACCTGTTTATATATTGTCTCACAGCAAAACTTTTGCTATATTTTGCCAAGTGACCCCATTTCGTGTCTATTGTCAAAACAACTATGTTTATCGTAAATGCCACTTTTATCCAAGACACATTCTTTTATCTGATTAATATATATGTCAAATAAACTATTTTTCCACATGTTAATACTTAACACATTCTTGATATGAAGCATCTGACACCGGAACATTTTGTTTTAACCCAGACGTGTACCAAGGAGGTAGAAATATGCCGTCAAGTTCGCGGATACCTTTGGAGGTAAACAATGATGGGGTTTTATCTGATACCACAATGGAGTCTTGGAGCTCAACTGGAGTTGCTATGTTAGGCACAGGTCTTCAGAATGAAACTGGCGAATACAATTGCTTTCTGAATGTTATCATACAGGTGACCTTCATTTCTCAATAAACTGTTTGATTCTCAGGTATCAACATCTATAATATTCAGTTATTTCTATTTGCTGAAACCAAATTTGTTTTGATCTCAGTCTCTATGGAATCTGGAGCTGTTTCGGGCTGAGTTCTTACGGAGTTCAACACTAGAACATCATCACGTGGGAGATCCTTGTGTTGTCTGCTCATTGTATGAAATTTTTACTGCTTTAAGTTCTGCTTCGACTGAAATGCGAAAAGAACCTGTGGCACCTTCATCTCTTAGGATTGCTTTGAGTAACTTGTATCCAGATAGCAGTTTCTTCCAAGAGGTAAATGAAATGATCTCTGGTTTTAATTGTTTATCCTAATACAGAGTATGCTGTTGTTTAATCAAGGAGCCTAAACTTGGGTGTCAAATGGTCGACAGGCTCAGATGAACGATGCTTCAGAAGTATTGGATGTGATCTTTGGCTGCCTTCATCGCTCATTTGCTCAAAGCCTGTCTGACACAGAATCTGCTGAAAGCAACAGTACAGGTTCATGGGATTGTGCCAACCGCACATGTATTGCTCATTCCCTTTTCGGAATGGATATTTTTCAGCAACTGAACTGCTACAGCTGTGGACTGGAGTCCAGGCATCTGAAGTACACTTCATTTTTCCATAACATCAACGCTAGTGCCCTACGCACCATGAAGGTATCATACAAGTGTCCATTAGACTTGAGTTTTCACATAATTATATTTTAGATAAACTCACTGTGGTTTTGCCCCACTTTACACCTTACAGGTTACATGTGCTGAGAATTCATTTGATGAACTTCTAAATCTTGTTGAGATGAACCATCAACTACCCTGTGATCCTGAAGCTGGTGGATGTGGGAAACTCAACCATATCAACCAGATTCTTGCCACTCCACCACATGTTTTTACTACAGGTTAAACTTTTTAAGGTTTTTTTTATTATTGCAAACCTTTTCAGATCTCTGATACTTGTCTTATTTTGGGACTAGCAGTTTTAGGGTGGCAAAACACATGTGAGACTGTAAAAGACATATCAGCTACTCTTGAAGCCTTGAATACCGAGATAGACATCAGCAACTTGTACCGTGGTCTGGACCCTAAGAACACATATAGCCTAGTCTCCGTGGTATACATCTCTTCTTCTTTACTGTCCCATACTTTATATTTTCCTTGTTTGTCTTCCACCCTAAAAGCCTCAAGGTAACGTTGTTCTTATACTGTTCCTGCAACTCCAGGTCTGTTATTATGGACAGCATTATCATTGTTTTGCATATAGTCATGAGCATGATCGGTGGATCATGTACGATGACAAAACCGTCAAGGTAACGACTATCAATATACTAGAATTTTACAGGCGGATACACTGGTCGACATTATCACTCATTTATGTATTATCATCAGGTAATTGGTAGCTGGAGTGATGTACTTTCAATGTGTGAGAGAGGACACTTGCAACCACAGGTTCTTTTCTATGAGAGACATTACAGAGAAGAGAAAGAAGAAAGAAGAAAAAAGAAAACAGACCAAGTTGAGCTGTGTTGATACAGTGTAGGAGGTTTCTTTCTTTAAGTACATACTACAAAGGAAGTAAGTACTTTGGTTTTTTTTTTCTTACAATCAGAGCGAAAAACTCGAGAGGAAGGAATGTAATTTACTCATCAATGGTTATAAGAGGATGGGGGAAGAAGATTTTGTTTTATGATTAGGCAAGAATGTTTATTTTGAATTGGAAGATGTATTAGAAGATCTCATGTAGTTTTTTTTCTTGGTTATATGATTGGCATACTAAGGATTACATGTTCATATGAATCTATTCAGTCTTCTTCTGTCTCATCTGTCATCTCCGTTGATCATATGATTATTAGGTATACCTTATCTTGGAGTTGGATGTGTGTTGTCTTGATGGAACATAACAATTCATATACTTATGTTGTGATAATCCAATCACTATTTGGCCAGGAGTTCATTATTTGGTTTGCTTCATCAACGGGCTGGGTGCTTTTAGTTTTTTTTTGAACTGCTACTTGATGCCAGTTTTAACTACTTCGGCAAGGTTTACTGTCTTTTATTATTGATCTTTTATTTTATATTGTGTCATGTTAGATTTTCAAAACAAATATTTCTTAAAATTTACAATTATATCTTCCTTGTTTTAACGTATTAACCAATTATTATTTTTAATAATATATTAGTAAATAATAAAATAAATAAAAATAATTTTTATAATTTATATGAAATTAGTTAGAAGTTTGAACGAACCAGAGAATTTGTTTATATTGAACCGGCTGTTGACTGTATAATTTGCGATTTGACTATTTTTGAGACCTCGCTCCAAACAATCGCCGTCTGAGATTTCCACTTGCACCTTACACAGGGCAGGTTATCCAGACCGGAGCCGATGAATTCGCCTGTGATCAAGGTGGAGTGTGAGAAGGCACTGACGCCACTCCGGCGGGGGAGCTACAACAACGCAATTCGTCTCATTAAGGAATCGTGCGCTCGCCATCGAGAGTCTTCCTTCCCCTGTGTTTGAAGGTTGCTTCTATCTACGAGGATCAAGCTAGGAAACAAATATATTCGAAAGCTTTCTCCTAACTCTATTTTGTTATTTCTATGGTAACTTGCTTTATAAGGCTACCAACGATGCTAACTTGCTGTATGAGGAGGTTGTGCAACAGTCCCATCGTGCCCTCTCCATTGAAAACCTTATTAATCCTGCTAAAGAGACTCTGCAGGATGATAATCAGTCTAAGATATTGACACTTAAGTCTCGTATTGCTGATGATCGTATTGAAAATAACTTAACGCAGACCAGTAGGCCAAATGTGATTAAAAAAGCCAACAAGACCGTTGAAGAGAGGAGGAATGAGATTGAAGAAGATTGATATGCTTCTTAATTCCCCATGGAAACCAATTGCATCTCTCTGTTGCTGTGAAATTGCTTTACAGTCAGTAAAAATTCCTAATTTGTGAAGCTGAAGTTGACGTGACTTGTTCTGGCCAATAAGGAGGCTGCACGGAGATCACAATCCAAGAGCTGTGAAGAAGAGAGAAGATCCAAGGGCTGAGAAGAGTTGGTTACGAGCTGGAGCCTATAAAAACAGACGGTCACTGAAATTGAATTGTTTTCTTTGTATTTCGTTTGTGTTTCTCGAGAGACTTGAGAATGTCTGTTTCATAGCTCATAGAGCTTCATTCATAAATAGATTCGTTGATCATTTGATCGTGGATTGAGTTTCGTGTTTGTAATCATTTTGTTTGTAGTTTGTAATACTCCAAGTTCAGATACTATAAATCGAAAAGAAGAAATAAAAAATGAGATTTTATGTTACATATTAAATTTAGAATTTCACCAAGGCATATAATCTTTTTGACCTGCTTCATCTTGTTAGACAATTTCATTTACTTTCCTAATGAAAATATTTATTTCTAAAAATCAATTTATATTTCAAAATTCAAACATATAAAACAAGATATTCCTACTAAATTATTTTAAGTAAAAAAAAAAAAACTATAATTAGGGGAAGCAAAAGTATCAAAAGTCATAAAAAGAAAATAAATAACCCTGAAGCTACGGTATTTTAGTTTAATTTTCTAAATCCTTTATCTCTTAATTTAATGAATTTATTGCTTAGTCTTCTCCATACTCAGCAATCTCCGCTTTATATACCACAGACTCTTTCTCCTTCTTTACTTCCTCATTCTCCCAAAAACCATTAACCTAAAACACAATCACATCTCATTTCAAAATCTTTTTGATTTCTTGACATCGAATGAGCCATATAATACAAATCCACAAAGGGTCACTAGAGAGGTTTTTAGATCTTCTCTTGATTGCTTTCATAGTTTTCATGACTCTCAAAGGTGGCACAAGTGGTGCTTGTGCTGCATGCAAGTATCAACGTAGACGTTGCGCTGCTGATTGTCCCTTAGCTCCTTATTTCCCAGCTGAACAACCCAAACTATTCCAAAACGTTCATAGACTCTTTGGTGTTAGAAGCATCGTCAAGATCTTGGAAAAACTCGATGAAAATCAAAAACCAGAAGCTATGAAATCTATTATTTTCCAGTCTTATGTTCGTGATCGTTCTCCTGTTCATGGTTGTCTTGGAGTTATTCATCATCTTCAATACTTGATCTGGTTAGCTGAAGAAGAACTCAAAGCTGTTAGTACACAGTTACAATTCTATCGTGCACAGAATCATACTCAGATGATACATCATGAGATTGTTGATAATAAACATCAAGAAGATGTAACATCACATCTTGATTTAGGAATGGGATTAACAGTAAATAATAATAATCATAATAATAATGTTGCTACACCATTCTTTAGTCCATTACCAGTCTCTGAGCCTCAGATGTCTTATACTTATAGTTGCAGTGATGTTAACAACAATGGTTATAGTTCATCTGCTTGCAAGGATCAGATTATGAATAGCAATAATAATACTAATACTTGGGGTGATCTTGATCGGTTTCATTATAACAACAACAACAACAATGGTGGATTTAGTAATCAGAATGAGATTAAGAGTAATAATGGTGTGATGGCTATACAATCACAACTTGTTAATCTTCAGATGGCTTCAAAACAACAACAACAACAAGAAGATGATAATGATTATGATGAAATTCATCAGTTCTTAGAGATTATTGAAGATAGACAATCTTCATATGCTGATTCTAAAGAAGCTTTTGCTTCAAGGTATGTATATGAGTTTTGTTTTTTAATTTATTAAAAAGATTCATTGAATGAATAGAGAGTATTGGTTTGTTTGCAGCTCTGGTGAAACAATGAAGGAACAAGGTGATGAAATAGGAGAGAATGAATTGAGAAGTGCAGCTACTTGCTTTAGTCTGACTAATATGTAAACTGATTTCTCAATTCATAAAGAGAAGAGACTTGAGCAATGGAGATGAAGAATTATATTTTCTTTTTTGTTGAAGTGATAAAGCTACTTGTTTCAAGATCCTTCTAGTTTTGACATTTTACAAGTATAAGTACTGATTTAAGTTTCTAAGTATTTGTTTTCTTGATAATAATGAAGTATTACAATTTGAAACACTTTTAAGTGTTTATTCATTGATCTTGGTCATGATATTAGTTTCTGCAACGTAACTCTACTTGTTATGTTTTGTTTTTATTTAACTATCTTTAAGGGAGGTCACTTACAAGAGACGATGGCTAAAGCTAAACCTAACCTGGCTGAGTGAAGTAGGCTGGATCTTGAAAAGTTTGTGGTCTGTTGTCCAAAACTATAGATAAGATTTCATCTCTACGACTATCACTCTATCAACTTCTTCTTTTGATAAATTAACTTGTAGTGTCAGGTGACAGATCGTGTAGCTCACCATTGAGTTCTTTTACTTGGTGGAGGCATTGGATGGGTTTGTGAGGGATGATGAGAAATAGTTGAATTGTGTTCTTGTTAGGGTTGAAAGGTTGATGTTGCAACACATGAGTTTCCACACTCAAAGAGTATCTAAAGAAGCATCTGACTCTAATAATCAAGAGGATCAGAGATTTAGTGATGATGATACGATAGATATAGAAGAGATGGGTGAATATATTTGTTTATGTTGATTAGTGTAACATCTCATGTTCTGGTATGGTGGTGCATGAGAAGAGGATTAAGAAATTTGATTTGGCTACCTATGTCACCAAAATGCATTTATCTTTTCGGTCAACCACTCCTTCAGAACTCTGCAGTTAAGCGTGCTTGGGCTGGAGTAGTACTAGGATGGTGACCTACCGGGAAGTGATTGTCGGTACTGTGTAAGTAAGGTCAACGCACAGGAAAAGATTATGTGGTGATTTGTAGGGACAGTAAACAAGTTATTGAGCCTCAGAAAAATAATGTACCGACCGTCGGACGAGGNGTCGTCCACGGGCCTAGAGGGGACATTGGTGTGCTCACGGAGGGTGGCGGTCGGGGTATTACAATTAGTTTTCCACAATGGTCGAGTGTATAAACCGCATGTTTAACAAGATCGATCTATCCTCGGTTGAGACCAGTCTTGAGGCACAAGCAACATTTTCTCACCTGGGCCATGTCTTGTATTGAAAACCTTGGATACGAGAAAGTCATATTTGGGAGTGACTCTGCCTGATTAAATCTTTATAGCAACACTGAAAGCATCCTTATAGAAACACAAACCATCATTCCGGATTTCCGGTTTAGCTTCGTTAGATTTGTAAACCCCTAATTAGTTGGTTATTACTTAACCAATCCTGCTTTGATTTTAAAATACATAAGATAAGATATTGTATGTAATATTAGACTCTGCATATCAAACATATCTACAGCCAAAGTAAAATTTTACTCCAATAGTTAATCAAAAATCAATTATGTGAAAGTAATGATGTAACAGAAAATAAATAAAGGTTATAAAACTTGAAATATTTAGTATTATTTATTTGAAATTATATTTTAATTTGAACATAAATATTTTTCTATATAATGTATTTTTTATCTTCTAGTTTTTTTAAATATGGTTTTTTATTTATTTATAATATTTGTAAATGTCTTTTTAATTATCATAATAATTTGGACTGATGACTGTTCAAGTTATCTGAATTATTTTAAACTGATTTTTAGTTCAAATATCTTACACTTTTTTCCTTATTAACATACACTTTTTTCTTGTTTTGATATTGATTTTTAGTTAAAATAAAAGAATACAATATAAAAATAATAGCTTTTGTGGATATCTGAATTAATATTTTATAAAAACTGAAAATATTCAAGAATTAAGTTGCTAAAAAAGTTTGATTAAATTAACCTTTATTAAAAAGAAGTAGGGAAATAAATATATATATTTTGCCGACATGAAACAAAACACTTGAAGCTTTTCACTTAAGAGCACCTCCACCCTCATCAATTAGAAGTGGGTAAAATATTCGCTATATTCATTTTGATTCGGTATTTATTTTGATTTAATTCAAAAGATTTGTTCTGATTTGATTCAAAAAATTCAAATATTTGTAAATTTACAAAACGAATCAAATACTAAAAATCAGTATCGTCGAAATTCCAACTATTCTGTGCGTAACCACCCCTAAGAGCAACCCTTCAAAATGAAATTTGTGGTTGGAGATGCTCTTGTCATTTCTTGTGGGCCCCATCAACAGAGCATCCTCTGGTCCTTTCGACTAATAACAATATTAGCTATTGATTGTTAAAAAAAATCTTCAAGTTATCTGAATTATTTTAAATTGATTTTTAGTTAAAATATCTTACTCAGTTTCTCTTTACCTTACACTTTTTTTGTTTAAATATTGAACTGTTTTAATAGATTTTAGTTAAAATTAAAAAAATTAAATTTAAAAATATATATATTTTTAGATTGTGTTTTTAGAAATTGTTATAAAAACTCATAATATTTTAAAATTTATTAAAATCATATAACCTTTGATTAGAAAAATTAATAATGACATCATGCATTATAATCCATAACATGATAATTGAGGATGAATGTGGTATCAGTTCGTTAGAGATGCAAGATCAATGCATGCGATAATGCATGAGATAATAATTGAAATGTAAATAAATGAAAATATTTAATTTCAAACAATTTTTATCAATTTATCTGATAATCTATACTATAAAAGTAAATTTTCTTCATTTTTTACTTTTTTAATCCTTAATTTATTTACTAATTTATTCATATATCATAAAGTTTTTCATTTTCTTTAATTTTCAAAAACTTTCACATTCTTTCTATTTAAATTATAACCACTTTATTATAATAATTATTATTAATTAATATAGAATATTAAATTCATTTAATAGATATTTATGTTTATAAATAATTTTTTTATTAATTTTTATAAATAATACTTTAATTGACAGTTAATCTTTTTTGTTTTCTTATTTTCAAATTATAAAATATTTTATGTATAAAATATATTGATAGTATGAATAGAAATTAATTATTTCAGTCATATTTTTTAATTATTTTTATTATTTAAAAAAAAAACTTTTCATATTTTTTGTATTTGAAATTATAACCACCCAATTCTCATTTATTATTAATTAATTAATATAACTATCATTAATTATAAATACAAAAAGTATGAAAAAGAGAAAAATACAAAACAAATCGGTTCAGAGATTTAATTATAACTATCATTTTGTATATGAACAAATAAAAATTAATATTTACTCATTTA
>KE157261.1:124186-141266 GCA_000411055.1 Leavenworthia alabamica
TCCGAACAATTTTTAAAAATATTTTTGAAACTCCATTAAATACATGGAACCATAGAACCGAACCGACAAAAACGGAACACCGAAACGGAAACGATTTTTCTAAAATACCCGAATGGTTCCTATATGCCTAGAACCGAAGAACCGAAAAACCGAAAAACCGAACCGAAACCGAACCGAATACCCGAACGCCCAGGGATAGTTCCTATAGATATTTCTCATTCAAATAAAATAAATAGTGACATATATGTCAACAAAATTTTACAGACAAGAAAGAGATGATGTTTTTTATGAGAAAGTGGACATTAGAGAGGAAATTTGAGTTTAGCTCTTTGTTGTCAGACAAAAAAAGAGTAGTATTAGTTTGTGTTGATGATAAGTGCTCTTGGAGGATGTTTGCAACAGTTGTAACTCCATCTGATTTTTTTGTTGTGAAACAGTATGTCCCTGAACACACATGTGACTCAACCCATAGGAATCCTAATCACAGGCAAGCTACTTCAAAAATTCTTGCCTCTCTTATTTGCAGTAGTTATGCTGAGAAGAAAAATGGTTTGAAACCAAAACAGATAATTGATTTAGTTAGAATTGTTCATGGAGTATACATCAAGTACAAGAAGACTGTGAAAATAAGAGAAAATGCTCAGATTTTTGTTAGAGGAACTCCTGAAGATAGTTATCATAACCTTTCTAAATGGTTGTTTAAGGTTAAAGAAAAGAATATAGGTTCTAAGATTTTCCTAGAATTAGATGATGATGCAAGGTTTAAATATTCTTTCTTTGCTTTGGGACAATCGTTGAGAGGTTTTAGCCATATGAGTAGAGTTATCGCTATTGATGGTATATTCCTCAAAGCGAAGTTTAAAGGAACACTTCTAGGAGCTTCTGCACAATATGGAGATTTTCACTTATATCCTCTAGCTTTTGGTATTGTTGATTCTGAAAATGAGGCTTCATGGATATGGTTCTTAAGAGCTTTGAAAACTTCAATTCCAGATGGTAAAGATCTTGTGTTTGTTTCTGATCGTGCTCAGTCAATTTCTACTGCTTTAGCAACAGTTTATCCACTTGCACATTATGGTGTTTGTAAAGTGCATTTACTGAAAAAAATTAAAGTTCAGTTTGGTAAAAAAAGACATGTTTCCTGTTGTGGAATCTGCTGCTAACACTTATACTCGGTATGAGTTTAATGAAATTTTCTCATCTATTAAGGTCCGCAATCCGAAGCTTGCTAAGTACTTGGAAGATGCTGATTTTCGTAAATAAGCTCGATCTTATGCCCCGGGCAACAGATACAACATCATGACAACAAATATAGCTGAATCATTGAATTCTATGCTAAACATGTCAAGGAAGTTACCAGTTATATCACTGCTTGAGACAATAAGGTTGACCTTTACAACATGGTTTTATGAACGCATGGAGAAGGCAACTAAAGTTGTTAAATATGCAACACCTAATGTAACAGAGATTATTGCTCGGAGGTTTGATGATGCAATAGTTCTTGATGTATATCAAGTTGATGAGTTTGAGTTTGAAGTAAAAGATGACACGAACAAGTATGTTGTTTATTTACAAAACAAACATTGCAGTTGTAACGTCTTTGACATAGACAAGATCTCTTGTGTCCACGCAATAGCAGCTGCACCATTGCAAGTGAGTACCTTTCATCAGTTGCTTCTGGATCAGCTGCTTTTATCAATTTAATAATCTCAGATGGTGAATGAGTCTGCTTCAACACTCCCCAATCATACTGATTTTGTCGAGGCAAATGATCCGGCTCCCATTCAGTGCATTTCAGGCCTGTAACCATATGAAACTCTCTAATTGAGAATCTCATAGGTTGACCTCCACAATTAAACCACAACTCATTGTCCTTCTTTGTGATTAAGCTCTTTGTGAGTAAACAATGTATCATCTTCTTAGACATATACATCTTTCCATTTGATACAAACTTCAGAACTGGTCCTAAGAAATAATCTTTAATTCTTTGAAATTCTTGCTGAGAAAGTATTTTTTCTACTTTGGAAATGAAAGTATAGCTTGCAAACTGATTGATTCTGCCAAAATTTTCAACTGGTTCTCTTCCCATATCAAAATGGAGACCCGGTAGTAGAATATCATGATCCGAAAATGAATCTACAATTTTTTGTTTCTTTAACCTCTAACAAAAAAACATATTATTAAACCATTAATGAAATTCTGAAATCTCATTCATGAAAAAATTAAAACCAAAACTGAGCCAAAAAAATCAAAAAATTAAAGAACGTAATTATATTTGGGCAAAAACAACAGAAATCATAAAATAAAGTACAATCTTAAACATTTTAATAGCTATGTGCTTTAGTGGCATATAGATATCAATGAAGGTGCAAAACATGGTGGTCGTTCAACCTTGGGGCTAAAGGATGTTGCTCAGAGAGAAAGACAAGTGAGTTAAGTTTCTGGTAAAACAAAATCTAAAAACTTTTCTGCTCAGTCGATTTCTATAAGTTCAACCGATTCACTACCATAGAAGACAGATTTGCAATTTAGAAACTCTAACGGATTTAAAAGCTTCAATCAAAGAACAATAACTCAAAAACGGATTTAAAAGCTTCAATCACAGAAGAATAACTCAAAAACGGATTCAATTTCAAGATAAAATCAAAAACCTAATTTTGATTCTAAGTGAATACAGAAAAATAAAATTGATTAGAACAGAAAATAATTAAAAACCTGAGTTGAAGATGTTGATTCTACCGAAGAACCGGCGATTAACAAGAACGAAACGAGAAGAATTCGAGTGAAGAAGAGCCGGCGATTAGTTTCGAAGATCGAGTGAAGAAGATGACGTCCCATAAAAAAATGTTACCCTAATAGAAGGTATGAATGTAATTTTAATCTGTTATAAATGTTAGTTTTGTCAGATTGAATTTTGAGTTGTATTTATGGAAAAGAATGTTAAAATGAGTGTATTTATGATAATTCCCCTAAATACATTTATAAACAATTACATATTATAATAAGAAATTAATGCATTAGAAATTGTTAATAACGTTCTATACTTTTAACTAAAAAGTTTTGCTCTAACGAGTTTATGAACTGTGAATTGGACGTCTCCATGGCGATTTCTGGTAGAAAATCCGACCAAAGATTCTGATGAATTTTTTACCCGATTTTTTTTCTTCACTTAGTTCTCACAGAAAAATACGGTTATCGGATTTTATGGCTTTTATTTTGTTTTTGTAAATAAGTAAGTTCCAACGTTTTGTTGGATTATCCGGTGTTCTATCTTCGGATAGTTTTGCCGGTTCTAGCTTCGGTGTACTGGTGGCTAATGTTCGCTATAAGTGATGGTTTCAGATCCGGTTAAATATTGGCTTTAGTCCGATATGATGTCGGCATCAAAAGTTTCTGCTCCGAGATCTAATATTTTGTAAGCTGATCTAGTTATTTTACAAGTTTTTTTAACTTTGTTTTTTTGCTTTCCTCTTCCTTAGGAAGCCGGCGTAATGAGATCATTGCTCCTTCGTAAAAATCTCGAGCAAGCGTTATAGGAGGTGGAAGCAAGTTACCGGTTTTTTTTGAAAATGGATGAGATATGTTTGATGTAAAGGAAAAAAACTTGCGAGCGATCTTGGATCAGGCGAGTACGAGCCACAGAAGAACTAATCGGCAGTGATGGTTAGCCAGAGCACCGGTTAAATGGTGGTATCTCTAGATGTCGGTCAGAACGTTCTCGCGACCGACGAAAGCTGATGAGTCAAAGCCATGTAGCAACAATTTTCACTGCCAACTGACACGTGTCTCATGAGTCGCCAACGAGTTAAGCTGGTCATGGGGTTTCGTTATTGGGTTAACGGGAGTTTAATATAGGGTTGTTTTATTTCTTATGTTGTAATTAAAATGCGTAATAGGTTGTTGTATGTTTATACTCGTTGTTGGGCTTTTTTAATAAAAGTATCGGTTGACAAAAAAAAAGTTTCATTTTGGTGGTTTTAAAAACATAACCAATATCATAAAAAAAAGTATGTAGACAAAATTTAAAGAAAACTTTTAGAACTGAAGAACCGTTAAAATTGATTGAATAAAACATAAAACAATACATCGGTTTGGAGGGAAAATAGTATAGAACCGGGGGAAATAAAATTAATGAACGCCAAAGAGCATTAGAAGAGATTCAGGAGGATGACCAAAGATCACAAGAAGAATTAGAAGAGGTTTCAATGAAACTAAAAGAGGCTTACAGAGAAGAGGAATTATTTTGGTGAAAAAAAAGTAGGAACACGTGGCTACAGGAAAGTGATCAAAATACACAATATTTTCATAATCAAACAAAGCAGACAAGAGCTCGTAATAGAATCATGGGTCTGGAATCGGTTGATGGGGAGTGGGTTACGGAGGAAAAAGATTTAACAAAGCTAACGGTTGATTATTTCAAAGAACTCTTTACATCGACTAATCCAGTGGAGATTGACGAAGTGGTGAGTGAGTTTCCAATTAAGGTTACATTAGAAATGAACGAAGCGTTGATGGTGTCTGCTACAGAGGAGGAGATTAAAAATTCATTATTTATGATGAATCCGTGTAAAACTCCGGGTCCAGATGGGATGACGGTCTTATTCTACCAGAGGTTTTGGGGAATAGTTAAGGAAGATTTGCTAATAGTAGTAAATGAGTTTTTTTATAACGGTTCTTTTGATGAGCGACTAAACTCAACAAATATCTGTTTGATTCCAAAAAAGGAGAAACCAAATAAAATTAATGAGTTCAGACCGATAAACCTATGTAATGTGAGATACAAAATAATAGCTAAAGTGTTAACGCAACGGTTAAAATATATATTACCATCTCTAATCTTGGAGACACAATCGACCTTTATCTCAGGACGGCTAATATCAGATAAAGTCTTATAGCCCAAGAAATGTTTCATGGAATTAGAACAAATACTAGTTGTAAGGAAAAATTTATGGCGATTAAAACAGATATGAGTAAGGCATATGACAGGGTAGAATGGTCTTTCATTGAAGCGGTTATGAAGAGTATGGGTTTTTCGGAGAAGTGGGTTGGCTGGATATTATGGTGCGTTAGATCGGTCCATTATAAAGTTCTAATTAATGGTAGTCCGCATGAGCAGATATTTCCGCAAAGAGGACTTAAGCAAGGAGATCCGCTATCACCATATCTATTTATTATGTGTACAGAAGTTCTAATCGCAAATATAAAGAAAGCGGAACAGAACAAAGTCTTAACGGGTCTGAAAGTGTCACGTGGTAGTCCTTCAATCTCACACTTGCTATTTGCGGATGATAGCTTGTTTTTCTGTAAGGCAGAAGAAGCAGAAGTAGAGGTTATAAAAGACATACTAAATCAATAAGAAAAAGTTTCTGGACAACAAATCAATTATTAAAAATCTTCCTTATAGTTCGGTTATAAGGTGACTAAGGAAGTCAAAACGGCTATGTACAGTTCACTCGGTATATATTCGGTAAGGGGATGGACACATATTTAGGAATATCTGGAAGCTTAGATGAGAGTAAAATAAAGGTTTTTCAATTCATAAAAGATAGACTGGAATCAAGGATTAATAACTGGACATCGAGATATCTATCAAAAGGGAGAAAAGAGGTTCTTATCAAATTAGTAGCTACTGCATTACCAACCTATGTAATGTCATGTTTCCGATTACCAAAAGCTATTGTTTCCAAACTCATGAGTGCGGTGGCAAACTTCTGGTGGCATACAAATGGTAGCGAAATGGGTATGCATTGGAAAGCATGGGAAAAACTTTGTAATTCGAAAAATAAAGGAGGAATAGGATTCAAAGATTTAGAGGATTTCAACACAATCTTACTGGCAAAATAATTGTGGCGGTTACTGAATGAACCATATTCTTTATTTTCTCTAGTTTTCAAAGGTCGGTACTTTCAAAATTCTTCACCAATGGATACAAGAAAATTTTACACGAGAAGCATCATGACAGTGCGCCCTCTGGTAGAACAAGAGTTAATAAAAAAATTAGGTTCAGGTCATTCGATATCAGTATGGGATGATCCATGGATTCTTGCTTTACGACCGAGGCCAGCAATATGCAGGGGTGTTAACCACGACCCCACAATGAAATTAAATCACTTAGTATATCAAAGAACAAGATGGTGGGACTTACCATTTCTGAATGCAATATTAGAACCAGAAGACATACAACTAATAAAAGGAATCCCAGTTAGTCTGACTATAAAAACGGATACAGATGGTTGGCATTTTTCAAAATCAGGTAAATATTCGGTAAAAAGGGGATATCAAACAATCAGAAATAATAAATCTGAGTCATCGCCACAATGTCAAGGCCCAAATACTAATTTCCTGATCGCAAAAGTTTGGAAGATTGATTGTTCTTCAAAAATACGCCACTTCTTATGGCAAATTATGACGCATAGTATCTCGGTTATGGCAAATTTGAAACAAAGAGGTATTAATTGTGATACAACATGCCAAACACGTGGAGCAAAAAACGAAACGGTTCATCATGTTCTATTCCAATGTCCACCGGCTATTAAGGCATGTGCACTTTCAAAGATTGGTTCATCACCAGGGGTTTTTTCAAAGATGGCGGTTATCACAAGTATGCACTATTTATTTTTGAGACAAGAAGAGTACAGAGGTGGACGTACGTGTAGGGGAACAGAGGCAGCTGCCCCGCATGATTAGAAAAAAATGTTAATGTAATTATTAACAAATTTAAACATTACCCCCCACGATTAAAAAAAAACGTTAATGCAATTATTAACAAATTTAAACATTGCCTTGGTTGGTAAGATATTATTATCTATAATCTTTTTTTATTGTGAATCATAAATTTAAAAGTGTTTAAATATCATATTTATTATGTAATAATCAAACTTTCTTTTTTTTCTTATAATTTTTACAAACTAATATAAATTATTTTTAACCAAACAAAACCCTAAAACAATATCATCTTCTTCTTATTTTTTTCAAGGAGACTGCAGTATACATGTATCTTAATGCATATATGATAGAACATTAATATTTGATTAAAATAATTTTTGACTAGATAGGTACTAAAACTATATGTAACTAAATTTCTTTGTATTTATTAAAATAATAGTTTTGAATTCCTAACTTGAAGCAACTATTTTATCTCATAAGTTTAGAATTTTAAAATAAATTTGAAACATATATTTGAATAATAGTTATTTATATTTTGCAGATAAATTAATGGAGCAATATTTTCAAAGAACTACATCAAATTTAGAGAGTAATTTGGATGATTTGCCGTGGGATCCTGCTAAAAGAAAAAAAATATCAACTTATCATCCAAATCAAAGAAACGAAGTAAGACGCAAGTATTTGACTAGAGGTCCATGTCAACCTGATAATCATCAGTTTGAACCAAAAAGAATTGGAAATGCGTCGAGGCGATTTAACCCAGCATGGTTTAGTAAGTATGCTAATTGGCTTGAACATAGTGTGTCAATAAATAAAGCTTTTTGCTTGTGTTATTACTTATTTAGAGATGACATACCAAAACAAGGTGGAAATTATGCGTTTGTGACAGACGGTTTTTCGGGTTGGAATAAGCCTGAGACTTTATTTGAACATGTGGGTGAACCTAACAGTTTTCATAATATTGCTGTTAAAAGATGTGAAGATTTGATGAATCAAGGTCAGTCTATTGTGCATGTTCTGCATAAGCAAGATGTTGTGGTGAAAAATGAGTATTGTATTAGATTAAACGCTTCAATTGATGCTTCAAGGTATTTGTTGCGACAATGATTACCTTTTCGTGATCATGATGAGTCTAAAGAATCTAATAATAAGGAGAATTTTTTAGAGCTCGTGAAATATACTGGAGAACAAAATGATGATATAAGCAAAGTTATTTTGGAGAAGGCTCCAAAAAATAATCAGTTGGTCTCTCCAGTGATTCAAAAAGATATTGTCCATTCTTTTGCAGAAGATGTAGTGAAATCAATCATAGAAGAAATTGGTCATGGTGTGTTTGGTTTGCTAGTTGATGAATCTGCTGATATTTCTAGCAAAGAATAAATGGCTGTTGTCTTTCGGTTTGTTGATGAAATGGGAGCAGTTATAGAAAGATTTATTGGAGTCATTCACGTAAAAGAAACATCTTTTTTATCTTTAAAATCTGCTATTGACAATTTGTTTGCAAAATATGAGTTAAGTTTGAAAAATGTGAGAGTACAAGGATATGATAGAGCAAGTAATATGACATGTGAGTTTAATGGACTGATATCATTGGTTGCTAGAGAAAATAAGTCAGCATATTATGTCCATGGTTTTGTTCACCAGCTTCAGTTAGTTGTAGTGGCAGTTCCAAAAAAACATTTTTAAATTGGTGACTTTTTTGATATGATCTCTATATTGGTGAATGTGGTTGGAGCTTCTTGCAAAAGAAAAGATATGATTCGGGAACATTATCGAAAACAAGTTGAGAAAAGAATTAGTAGTGGTGATATTAGCACTGGAACAGGACTAAATCAAGAGCTTTCTCTTCAAAGACATGGAAATACTCGTTGGGATTCTCATCACAAGACATATTCAAAATATATATTCAAAATGAAGGTGTTGATGACTCAAAAAGACTTCAAGCATATGGTCTTCTCATGTATTTCATACTTTTGATTATGTGTTCTATATGCAGCTAATGTTATTCATTTTGAGACTAACCAAGAATTTATCAATGGCTTTACAAAGAAAAAATCAGGATATTTTAAATGCCATGTCTTTAGTAGGATCTACTAAGCGGGAACTACAGAAGTTTCGAGAAGATGGATGGGATTTGCTTATGAATAAAGTTTCTTCTTTTTGTCAAAATCATAATGGTGAAATGCTTATGATGGATGAAGACTTTGTGGATTCAAGGAGACCAAGAAAAAAAACAGGTATAACCAATCTACATCATTATAAGGTTAATTGCTTTTAAACCATTCTAGACTTGCAACTTCAAGAGTTCAATGATCGTTTTACTGAGGTGAATAATGATATACTTGTGTGTATGGCTTCTTTAAGTCCTATGAATTCATTTTATGAGTTTGACAAGTCAAAGTTATTAAAACTAATCGAGTTCTATCGAGATGACTTCAGTTATGGGGATTGTTTATGTGTTGAACAACAACTTGACATTTACATTGACAATATAAAAAATGACAAGCGGTTTAATAATTTGAAGAATCTTAGAGATCTTTCTGGTTTGATGGTGGAGACGCAAAAACATCTTGCACATCCTTTGGTTTATAGACTTCTAAAGTTAGTTTTAACTTTATCGGTTGCAACTGCAAGTGTAGAACGATGTTTTTCTGCGATAAAACTAGTGAAAACAGCTACACGAAACCGTATTGGAGACCAGTTTTTAAGTGATTGTTTGATATGTTACATTGAAAAAGAGTTGTTTAATTCTTTCACGAATGAAACAATAGTGAAACGATTTCAGTCTATGAATGAACGTATAGTGATTTTGTAGATTTCATTTTTTTTACGGTTTGATATGATACTAGTTTTAATATTTTATTTAATAATTATTTTAATATTTTGCTCCGAACAGATATATTTTCTAGATCCGCCACTGGAAAAGTATGACGATAAGATTATCTATCCTTGGATAATATGGCATATATGGAAAATGAGAAATGATAAGGTTTACAACAACTCAATCTATGATCCTAGGAGAATTGTTAAACTGGCAGAATTCGATGCATTGGCTTGGGAAACTGCAAAAGATAATCAACATTCTGAGGGAAATTCAGTGGAAATAAAGCGTGGATTAAGAGGCGGAAGAGGGAATCAGGTACTATATTTTGTCGATGGCTCTTGGAATTTTTGTGATTAATTTTCAGGTGTAGAATGAATTCTAAATAAAAAAAGGGTTAAAGAAAATTTAAAAGGAGCAAAAAACATTCACATAAGTATGTCCTCACTCCATACGGAATTGGAAAGGTTGATTTGGGCTATGCAAAGCATGGTAGAATTCAAGGAGAAAGATGTTTGTTTTTACACAGATTGTTCAGACTTGGTGGAGATGAATCAAAATCCTTCCAACTGGCCAGTTTTTTCACTAATGCTGAATGAGATAGGGAAACTTACACATGATTTCACAAGATTTGAATTACTATGGATACCAAGATACAAGAATAAAGAAGCGAACAAGCTAGCAGTAAACCGAGATGTCAAAACAAGTGTTACTACTATCTCAGCCACATTCCATAACAATGGAAAAGATTTTAGGATACTTTACATTGTAAAAAAAAAAACCATAAAACAATACTTTTAAAAGTTTATACTAGATATGAGTCTAAAATTCTAACAACTTGTTACTCTAGCCAGAGGCGTGCGTGCCTATAGGCATTTGAAAAAGACATTTGCCTAGGGCCTCGAAATCATGCAAGATTTTATGATTTATAAATTAAAAAAAAACATGACATTTCAAAGTTATTTTAGGTTTCAGTTTATTATAGTTTTCAGTATGTTGTTTTTTAGTTTAGTTGTAAAAAATAAAAAAAATTCAAGAAAACACAAATTATTTAAAAATTAAATAGAAAAATAAAATTTATAATATATTTTTATTTATATTTTGAAACTAAAAAATAAAAAATTTTAATTTATTTTAATTTGTTTTTGATCAATATCAAAATTTGAATGATTTTTACTTAGTATGATCTTAAAAAAGAATATTAATTAAAATTATAATTTTTGAGAATTATATTATATTTATTTTATAAAAAATATATTAAAAACCTACTTTTAAAACTCGTCTTAGGCTATTCAGAACCTAGCACGGCTCTGACTCTAGCAGGCTGAAGATACATGTGATATTGTTATGGGGGATTAGATAGGTAGGTCATTTGCTAGTAAATTATTTTGACCGTTTGGTAATAGTAATACTAAGCCAGCAGCGCTAGCTATCACATAACTGGCCAGTAGTTAAACTCCATTAAACGGTAAGAGATTGAATACATATAACTGGGCCTTTTATAAAAAGGGCCGAGTTAATAAGCCTATTTCTAAAAAGACCTCTTTTTCTTGTGTTGGGTATTGAATTCGACATTTTTAAACCATCTGGTCTCATTTTGACTTCATTTTTCGTCCTCTTTTCTTCTCCAAATCATGTGCTCGCTCCAGTGGGATCTCTAAAGACTAAAGTGTTTGTAGTGCATTAGTTTTTTAAACTCTGTTATGGTTCCAATTTCTGAATCTTCATAGTATTTTAGCTTGAGTCTGAAACTCTTGATACTTGTTAGGTGAAGCTGCGTTTGCGTTTGGAGCAGCTGTTCGTAATGCAATAATTGTTGTTAGCTCCATTAACAACAATGGAACCGCCACTGTATCTGTATGTATCTTTGTTTTGTTTATATATTATAAAGATCCAACCCTAATTCATCAAACCCTAAATTCCTTCTTCTTTTTACAGGAAAAACGATGATGATTTAGGATTGATTAATCGTCGAAACGTTATGAATGAAGACAAAATCAGTGAGTTGCCTGATGCTTTGCTTCTAAAGATATTATCTTCACTTCCGACAGAAGCTGCAATAGCCACAAGTATTTTGTCTAAACGTTGGAAATCTCTATGGAAGATGATACCAAAACTCAAATTTGATTGCAATTATCACCAGGCGTTTGATAATGATATAGACCCCCATATATTTGCAGAGAATGTTTACAAGTCTTTGACTTTACATAAAGCTCCAGTTCTAGAGAGTTTGCATTTGAAATTTGAAGGTAGGACAGATGTTTTAGATGTTGGAATATGGATTGCAGCTGCATTTGCACGTCGTGTTCGTAGATTAGTATTGAATGCTTTCTATCAAGAGGAGCAGATAGTTACACTTCCGAGTGTTTTGTTTAGCTATAATGATACACTTGAGATCTTAAAACTCAAGTGTGCTATTGATTTGGATTTCTCTTCTCCGGTTTGTTTGAAGTCTCTTAGAAAACTGTATCTTTATCAAGTACATTTCAAAGACGAAGAATCTGTTTCTAACCTTTTATGTGGTTGTCCTAGTCTTGAAGATTTGGTTGTGCATAGATATAGCAATGCCGATGTGGCGACTTTTACTATTGCTGTGCCATCATTACAGAGATTAACTATAAAAGATCTTAACCAAGAAGAAGGTTATGGAGATGGAGGCTATGTGATAAATACACCTACTTTGAAATACTTGGACATCGACGGTTTCAATCTTCTTGAGTCTTGTCTGATTGAGAAAGCGCCAGAGCTGGTGGAGGCTAAAATCTGTGATGTTTCTGGTATAAATAATGAGAACATTCTGGAATCTTTAACTTCAGCCAAACGTCTTATCTTACACTTATCACCTCTTGAGGTAAGTTTAAAGATTGATGATTTTCGCATTGTTGGAATTGGGATAACACTGTTGTGTATTAAAATGTTGACTTATTGTACAGATTAGAGTTCCTACTGGTAAAATCTTCGATAGACTAGTCTGTCTAGAGCTATGTACACATGAAAATGAGTGGTGGAATCTGCTTTCGATCATGCTCGATAGTTCTCCTAAACTACAAATCCTCAAGCTCACAGATGTAAGCAATTTCATTAGTCAACTTCCACTTTTTAGATACTTCGTTGATATAAAACTGCATTGTTTTTTCAGCTATATCTGCATCATGACAAAACAAATCCGGATGACCGAAACTGGGATCCACCGAAATGTGTACCGGAATGTTTGGTGTTCAATCTTGAGACATTTTTGTGGATAGGATATGAATGGCAACGAGGAGATGAGAAAGAAGTGGCTATATACATCATAGAAAACGCAAGACAGTTGAAGAAAGCAACTTTCTCCACAAAACGCATTGACAGTGAAAAGCTAGAAAAGTTGGAGAAGAGACGTGAGATGCTCAATGAGTTGGCTAATGTGACCATGGCTTCTAATTCATGTCACCTTGTGTTTGATTCTACTTAAATCTCTTGAACTTTTGCTATGTTGGTAAATGTATAATTCTCAACTCTACCTATAGATACTAGGATGTTAATATTTGATGACATTTTGAGGAAGAGGATCAGAAGACAGTTCATGGATTAAATGGGAAATAGATGATAAAAAAGAATGATTTAAAGGTAAGTCCGGTTCTGTTTCAGAATTTGGATAAAATGATTGTACACTTGACCGGTCTATCCAAAGAGTCCTAGCCTATTACGGTTCCTCTGTGGAACGAAATAAACCGAATCCAAAACCAAACCACTTAATTGAGCCGGTACACAGATAGCTTGATAATAAATATCTCTGCTGCTGTGGAGAGAAGAAGAGAAAGCTGAAAAAATAAGAGGGAAAAGAGATGGGGATAGTGAGTAGAGCTGGAGATTGGTCGTTCAAAGCTTTCACGGCGGGGCTAGGGCTCGCTACTATATACCTCACCGCTACTTTCTCCGTTAATGTCTATCGTGGCCTCTCTTGGCACAACGCTCAATCTGTATGTTCGTTCGCCTCCTTTGTATTTCACTTGTTAAATCGGTATCTTTGTTCTTGTACACCATCAGTCTCGTTTATTGTTAGATGATTTGATAATTTTCTACTCTTCCATGATCCAAACATTTGTAGAAAGTTTCTTTGATTTGACTGGTGTTGAGCTCTATTCCAAAATCAAATTTAGGGTTGAGGACTAGTTCTCATTCTCTGGAAATGATAATTCTCTTAGAGTGAAGCTTCTTCAAAGCATAGATTCTCCTGTCTAACTATTTAAATCTTCACATCCTCTTTGTCCATTGTGTCTTGGCTAATGTTCATTCACTTTATTTAGTTTTTTTTGGGTAGTGTGACAAAAATAAATTGCAAGGTAGTTTTTTTCTGAAGACTCAGAACAGTTTTGCAGATGCACTGTGATGTAACAGATCCATGATTTTGCTTCCTCTTTTTTCACACTCGACTTTACTCTATGACCTTGTGTTATCAACACTTTGGGTACCTTACAGAGAATTTGTGTTTCTTTTCCTTGTAGAAGTTGCAATCTGAAGAACAACCCGAATGATCTAATTACAGCTGCTATTTATCCTTGAAGCAGCCAGTTGCCTCCTTGAATCTTTGCGTATGTTGTTTCTTTTCATATACTTACAAAATCTTTGTTTCGATTTTAGGATCAACTAAAATAAAAGAAATGGGTTTTTTTGTTTGATACCTTCACTGTAATAGAGAAGGAACAAAATTTTACAGTAATAATTCCATTAAACTAAGCCATAGCTGTGCAAAGTAATATGTGAATATGTGATAACAGATTCAAAACTGGCTTCATGACAACGAAACATGAACCCAGAGGATTGAACAACTATCATAATCAGTATTAAATTCTACAATACAGCCTTCTCTTTAACTCTTCATTGGGTGAAATCCCTAAACAAGCAAGTGATTCACAATAATGAGAAGATAGTGGAAATTTCTTCAATTGTGACCCTACATAAAGATCTCAGCACAACACTGTTTGACACCAAAAGCTACATTTGCTAAACTACATGAGAAAATAATTGAAAAAGCGATTATGAAGAAAGGGACCATTGAGATGCTTGAAGACCTGATGAACAATACTGGTGTTGCCAGTAGAAGGGTCTCCATAGACTATTTTTCAAATCTTGTATATAATACTGATCAAACAATAATATGAGTAAAAGTCATTTAATCAAACTTGATGATTTCATGTAAAACGATTTGGGTTTCTCAAAAAAACAAATACAAAGGTTTAGACAAGTACCAAATCCTTTTCATTCCGTAACTTATTCAATAGCCAAACAAGATGAATTATTCAAGACTGTTAAAAAGAAGGATGGATGATAGAAGCATAAAGCCAACTCATTAAGAGCTTCCTCCTGCAGCAGCCTGAGCTTCCTTTCTCATTGTCGCTCTCGCATAGATCTCATAGCAGCATCCTGAAACAAGCAGCACATATCAGCAAAGGCTATTCAACTCAAATACACACAGTACTATGCTAACAGCTAATCATATATCAGAATAGTCAGTAAGGTAAACTGAGAATTCAGCAATAACATTAATTCAATGGAGACTATATCAATCAGTAGCAATCTAAACCATGTAATATATTAACTTAGTCATTTACCAGCAACAACCACAACAGTGAGCACATCTCCAATCTTTTTCAATCGGTGTACTCCTTTCTTATGTGACTTGAATCTTCTCAAAGAAGCATCATCAGCCAATAGCTGTAACAAAGACAAACCCAAGTGAATCACAGAGGAGCCACTCTCTTGCTTTACTTGACTAGTTTTAGATTCAATAGTTTATACATAGAGATATTTTCCAAACATTTAATTTGAATTATTTCACAAACAAAGGATTCTTCCAAAGCAAATTCAAAAACTGAATCCAACAATCCAATCTAACCGAATCGATCCACGATCCTTATCCTATAACAGACATAATTGTAGAATAGATAGATACTTACAGCTTTCTCCCTAGCTCCTAACTCCACATGGAATCCGCGACGGGATTGAGCTAAAGCATCAACCGTCTTCTGCAAAAAGATCTTGTCATAAGTCAAAAAAGAATCGAACCATATCCGTTAATGAGATTTGTACAATACCTGGGAAGAAGATCGGAGGTGAGATGAAATCGAGGAGTTGTTGAGTAAAAACGCCATTTCCGATGACGAGGTTAACAAATTCGCAACGATGGATGGATGAAGCCGACTGTAAAGTTCCTAGTAATATATGACTTTAATTGTAATTTTTTATTTGTTATATTTACCCATATAATTTTAAGTAACTCCATTTTGACCCCAAAATGTATTTTACATATACTTCTAGACCTCTTGTGATAATAATGGTGTGTCGTTTTATTTTCTGTTCATCAGATTAGACTTAAAAGCAACAACGCAAGAAAGGAACTAGAGGATAACATCTGAGGAAAAAAAAAAAGAGTTATAATTTTGTTTTAGTTAACAAAAAAACTAAGAAGATTCATGACTTTTCATCAATACTTTATGGAACCAGCCATTACAATATCTGCACATAACATCATACACATTATAATTATAATATTAAATCAAATTTAAGTTCATATAAACCAAGCCGTCCGCAGATTCAAGCATCATAATTCATAAACGTCTTACAATAATCATCATGGTAGTATAAAAATGCGAACACGCCAGTTGATCATCTGCGGAATCACATCAAGCAAACTGATAGTGATATGTATGTACATAACGTATAACTTAACCTAGTACTCATAATGTGTTACACGATTAATCCTAAAATTAATGCAACTAAGATTGATATTCTATCCAGGAATGGTTTAAGTTTATATAAGTCAAGTTTGTTAGATATATATTAGATTATAAGAATATGGGCTATGGTTTCCAAATTTTATATAAAGTTATCATATTTTGTATATTCCTAAAATTGTGTACTAGTATCAGAAGTTTCTACACCTACATCTGTATTCTCTTAACGTATGCATGACGAATGGCAAACTAGTGATTGGATCTCATGACTTCAAGTAAAATGATTGTATATTATACCAACTTATATAGTTGAAACGTTGACAATAAAATTACTTGACCAAAGATTAAATCTTCGTTCCGTCTCTTACATACTTCAATATATCCGAAAATTTTGAAATTTGATATGAATAAAATTTTTATTTTAATGTTATAGAATACTTTTGAGATGGTTCACCAAACATATTTTACAATATACAACTCCTTGAGACGACTTTTGTTTGTCAACGCCCCTCACAAGTCAAAATAATGATCAATCCATTTTCCAAGATTTTTTATGTATAATGAACAAAAATATTCATGACAAATATTTTACCAACAAAGAAAAGATTGAAAAAAAAAACAAATTTGAATAAAGCTAAAATTGAGATGAATAAGCAAACCCTTCTTTTTTCCCTCCTTGAAACTGAGACCGATTTAGCCCACTCGCTTCCAACATACGATTCCACTCCCGCGCCTCTGCACCTTCACCGAACTCCCTCTCTTCGCCTCTCATTGACTGCAGAAGTTTCGCCGCCTTCTCCTTCAACCGCGCGCTTCCGCTTTCACTCTCAACCATTTCCGTTAAAATCTCCTCCAAACCTGCCTCACTAGCCAATCCTCT
>KE157261.1:148943-170065 GCA_000411055.1 Leavenworthia alabamica
TCTCTTAGTGTTAAACTGTAGCTGAAAAATGTGATGGGTTGTTTACTTTGTTGCAAGACTGCTCCCAAACCGGTACTAGAAGCATCTGTTTCTATCACGAATAGTTGAGAAAAATCTGGTAATCTCAATATCAGGACTGAACACATAGCCAACTTGAGTTCTTCAAATGTTGTTTAAGTTTCTTGAGACCAAAGAAAATTATCTTTCTTGAGCAGTTGTGTCAGTGGCCTTGCTATTTCTCCATAACCTTTTACAAACCGTCTATAATATCCCGTGAGTCCGAGAAATCCCCTCAATGCCTTGATGTTTGCCGGTGTTGGCCAAGCGCGTATTGCTTCTGTTTTAGCTGGGTCAGTTGCTACTCCTTTATCTGAAATTATGTGTCCTAGGTAGTCGATCTGAGGTTGAGCAAATGTACACTTCTTCCTATTGGCATACAAACTGTGGCACTGAAGCACATCTAGAGCCAAAGAGAGGTGGTCGACATGTTGTTCCAGGTTAGTGGTGAACATTAAAATATCATCAAAAAATATGAGGATGAATTTTCGTAAGTAAGGACGATAAATCTCATTCATCAATGCCTGGAAAGAAGCCGGAGCGTTCATCAAGCCGAAAGGCATGACACAGAATTCATAGTATCCCTCGTGTGTGCGAAACGCCGTTTTCAGAATGTCCTCTTCAGCCATGCGAATTTGGTGATAACCAGCCTTTAAGTCGAGTTTAGAGAAAACTGTGGCGCCGTGTAACTCATCCAGTAACTGATCGATGATCGGGATGGGAAACTTGTCTGGAATTGTTGCGCGATTAAGGGCTCTAAGTCGACACAGAAACGCCACGAAGCGTCCTTCTTCTTGACAATTAGAACGGGACTAGAAAACGGGCTTCTACTTCTCCGAATGATCCCTGTTTTTAACATCTCTGCTACCAAGCTTTCAACAATCTCCTTATGTGCGTGTGGGTAACGGTATGGACGCACTGATATAGCCTTAGAACCAGGCAGTAATTGGATTGAATGCTCTCTGTTTCTTAATGGTGGTAGTGCAGTTGGCTCGGCAAAAACTCCACTGAAACGTTGAAGGACTTGTTGTATCGCTGGCAGGCTGTGTGTTTCCTCCGCCGTACTTGTCTGTATTGAGTTAAAAGTGGCATTAAAACCTGATAAGAAATGTCTCTTCTTGCCGAATGTGGAATGCCTCTGATGACTCGTTGGGATAGATTCCTTTCTCCCCATAATCTGACTACTTCATTGTTGTATAAGAAACATAACTCTTTAATCTGCCAGTCACAATAGCATCGGCCCAGTTTACTTAACCGCTGCACACCAAGAATGAGGTCTGCGTCTCCTAGTTCAAGCACGGTAAAATCCTCTCGAAACAGAACATCAATGGCAACTTCAAAGTCAACTGCTCTGCACACGCCAAATCCTGTGGCTGATATTCCTGTTCCAAGGTACACCTTTATGTCTCTTGTTTGTTCTGCCTGTATTTTTAATTGAGCCACTGCCTCCGGGGAGATGAAATTGTGTGTTGCTCCGCTATCGACTAGTGCTACTATTTCATAGTTGCTCACATTAATGCGTATTTTTGTCGTAATTGGAGAGTCAACTTCGACAAATGCATTCCAAGATCGGGTTGCCATTGTGAGTTTCTCTTCTTCACACTCAAGGAATTCATCATCTTTTGCTTCTAAATACTCGCTGTGTTCTTGGTCACAGAACTCCATCTCATAGCCATCTATTATTGTCATCAACTTGATTTTTCTATTTGGGCAAACCAATTTGTGATCTCTAGACCATTTGCTATCACATTTGAAACAGAGACCTAAGCGTTTCTTCTCATCCATTTCTTTGTTGCTTGTGTATCTTTGGTCTGAAGTCTGTTTTGGGATTGTGTTGTCCCCTGCTCTGTGTTGTACTATGACGTCCCTATGACGCCATTGTTGTTGTGGTTGCAGCTTCTGTTCCAATGGTTGTGCATATCGCGACATTTTCTGCTCATTCTGTAGTTCGCGCGCGATTAGCTTAGTCAATGGTTTTGCTTCTACTGATAAGGCATAAGCCTTCATTTCAGTCAACGAGGCTGGTTTCATCATCTCCACTGTTGTGCACAAAGAGCCTTTAAGATCATTCAAGAATATGCCTTCTAGTGTTTTTTATCCAAGTTTGTTACTTGACCAGACAAATCCTCAAAACGTGCTATATATTCCTCAGCTAGCCCAAATTGTTTGATACAACAAATCGTTTGTGTTGGTCCTCTACTATTGATCTCCGAGATATGAAGCAATAAACGGTCTTTGAAATTTTCCCAATCAGCGAGTGGTTCTGTATTAATTTTGCCATTAAACCATCCTATTGCTGCACCTTCAAGACTAACTGCAACCAGATGAAGCTTATCTTCATCGGAGTAGTTACCCAGACGAAAAAATCGTTCCACCTTAGAGAGCCAAGCGAATATATTTTCTCCTGAAAAAATCGGAACCTCCAACTTCTTTATTAAATCTAATGTCATTTGCGTCCCCAGCTCTGGCAGAGTTTGTCTCGGCGGAGGAATGTCGACTTCAAAAGCCGGTTGTTTTCCAGGGTTCTGATATCTTGAGTAATCCCGTTCTTGGTATGGATTTGTTTTTCGTTGTGGCGTTTGTGTTGGAGTTATAAGTTCCTTGGAGACCATTTGCTGAACCATTCTGCCCAGATTTTCTTGAAACCCAACCATTGATTTTAATAACTTCTCTTGACCCTTTTCCATCGATCCCATTCTTCTAAAAAGCTCCTTGATGTTCTTTTCTGTCCGTGAAGCCATTGAATCTGTTGTTTTTGCAGATTCCGGAGTCTTGTTGATTTCCGATGTCGCCATGGTGTTCTCACCCTCCGCACCAGTTTGTTAAGAACCCTGTTGTAAAAGAGGTAAATGTGATAAATAAGACAGTTTTGTAAAACACACTTAAGCTTCATCCATGACTGTAACAGAGCTTCTTAACATTGAATAAAAGAGAAGAAAATAAATAGTAGTCAAATAACCAAAAGAACTCTCAATATTTCTAAAAAAATCCAGAGTTTGACAAACACAAAACCAGATATAAACGTTCACTGAGAAATACACCAAAATAACAAACTAAGAAGATGAAATCCAAGAGTTTTTGTCCCACAAAAACTCTCAGCCTCTAACCTCCAAGGTTAGCCAAAATACCTCANGTCCCACAAAAACTCTCAGCCTCTAACCTCCAAGGTTAGCCAAAATACCTCAAAAATTCCCTGCCTTCCTTCTTCCCTTCCGCTTCTTTTATACCAGAGCAACAGGAACGGCTGGAACCCTAAGCTGCTCCCTCTTCTCTCTCTCTTGATTGTAGCCGTTCTGGAGATTATGAACCAAAAGCCTTTTTGTCTCTAAACTTCCCGTACCATTACCCAGTGTCATGCCTTCTTTGTCTTCTTGTCCAGGCTGTCCAACTTGAGTCTCTTTTCCCTCTTTGACTGCCATCTCAGCACTCTCTTCATTCTTTTTTTTTTGTTTTTACGAAAATAAACTTGAAATGGCATAACAGACTATTAGGAGAAGAACAATGACACATGAAGTCGAAAGCATTGCTCCATACATGTATATTCCCTTCCAAAGCTGTCGAATTTATAGAAAAGGAAGCAGAAAAGATCAAGTATTGTAGGTGTGTCCCAGGTTGAGAAGGTAGATATGATGTTCTAGAATCTGGTGTAGGTTATAGTGTTAATATGAGGTTAAGAACATGTGCATGTAGGAGATGGGATATGAGTGGAATTCCTTGCCGTCATGCTTTAAGAGTTGTCACAGAGAAGAAACTGAATTGTGAAGATTATATCTCTGTTATTTGAATTCAAGGCAACTAAGCATTTATAGTGCTTCTATTGCACCAGTCAATGGTATGTTATTCTTGACCAGATCTGGTTCTTTTGTGACGTCACTGCCCAGCTTAGTTGAACATATTGAAAATAGAAGAGGTCGTAAACCAAAGCCAAAGAGGAAGAAAACAAAGAATGAGTCTCCTACAAAGAAGAAAATTAGTAGAGAAAAAAAATAATGCATTGTAGTAGGTGTGATCATGCAGGATTTATGTTTTTGGATGATCAATAAACATCAATAGCTTAACAATTCATCAATAAACATCAATAGCTCAACTGGTTTAGAAACTCTACGTTTGGGCTTACCATCTGGGGTTTGAGTGGTGATGACTACCAACTTTTTTAAAAATATTTTGTATTACAAAAAAAATACAAAACGACGTCGTTTAAGGTGAGTCATCAATTATGTGGATTCTGACTCAGCAATCGTAACCATTGACTAAACTCCATTACAATTGACTAATATCTGTTACGGTAAAATAAGAAATAAACACATTTATATAAATTTGGGTCTTCAGTTCAAATTTTATATCTTTTTAAGATGTTAAATGCATTAATAAAATGTTCTGGTTTATTAAGGCACTTTCGAGATAATACAGCTCGAAAATAACTTTTTTCCCGTTATTTGACCATGTATTTAAAAAAATACTATAGAATACAGTGTTATTGTATTAAGTATTTATGAATTGATTAAAAAATAAATTAAAATAAATGTTATTTAATATTAATTTAATATATAACATTTAGATTTAATTGTATTTTAATATATCTATTTTTTTTTTAACAACCGTAACATTTGGATTTGATATTATTATTTTTTAAGACATTTTATATGTTAATTCAATGGCCCCTTAGTTTTATGAAAACGCAGTCAAGGAGAGAGCGATCATCACCCAAACATAAAAGAGAAAAGAGCTTCAATGGGCGATCTCTAAGATCCTCCACTAACCAAAGTGATTTTCAATTTGAATCCTCTTCCAGATTTACCTCGACCATCTGATCTGGTGAGCTCAATCAATTATTTTTATATATTTTTTGAATAAATCTGGAGAGCTCGAAATGATGCTGGTATTAGCATTGCACGATTCTCATGTACCTTATAGAGAGAGTGGCTAGTTTTAAATATTTTTTGTTAAATTAAATCTGGGTTTTATCTTATTTATGTCGATAAAACCCATCTTTGATTTGCCCTAAATCTGATTTTGATTCGATTTATTTTAGTGATGAGAAACAGTACGAAGAAGAAAAAGACTTTAACGTTGTAGTAAAACTCAAAATTGAAACGGAAGACTAATTTACTGGAAATTATTCTTCATTTTAGACCTTAGATTTCATTGAATTGTTGGTTCCTGATCTGTTTCTCAACTTAAGATTCTTTATGCTCAATCTCACAATTGATAACTTTCATTTCTATGAGGATATCATAGTGATGATTATGATGATGTATAACTTCTTTGATTGGCTTTGAAGGTTTTTTTCGATTCGTGAAAGTTTGAAATGGTGCTGGTATTGGCATTAGGGGATCTCCATGTACCTCATAGAGCAGCTGATCTACCTCCTAAGTTCAAATCAATGCTTGTCCCTGGGAAGATTCAACACACCATCTGCACTGGAAATCTCTGCATCAAAGTAAAGGGTTTTCTCCAATTTTTAGTCTTTTCTTCTCTCTAATGTTCTTTATTTTGTTCTGTGTTGGATACTTATATACGAGAAAGAAAAATAGCATTCAGAGTGAGAATAGACTAATTAAAATTCGTATGAGGAATTCAATTAAAGCTTTGCTTTGAGCACTGTTAGTTTTAGATTTGCTTCTGTCGTGAAAGATGTGTTAGAAGTTTGTGAGGTGTTTAGTTGATAACCATTTTAGAGTAGTTTGCAGACCTTATTTGCTCATATCTTGTTAAGTCTTTTGTGATTCATGTTTGTGGTAAGCTTATCATCTTTTCTTTTAACTTTCTTAGGAAATCCATGACTACTTGAAGACTATCTGCTCTGATTTGCATATAGTTCGAGGAGAGTTTGACGAAGATGCGCGATACCCTGAAAACAAAACCTTGACTATCGGGCAATTCAAGCTGGGACTGTGCCATGGCCACCAGGTTCTGAGTTTTCTTCCCTTTCACATTTCGTTATGAGGTTTACGAGTTAGATGCTAGCATTTGCAGCATATAGATAATCCTTTGTATCATACATCATTGGTGTGTGTCCCTACCCAGTGAATGTTGTGTGTTTCTCGGTTATTATTATTTACATGATAGGCTTTGACTGACAATAGTCATCATATCAAATATTTATCTCTCTACTCTTTACATTGTCGTTGGGTAAACATTGATAAAATCGCTTTTGTCTAGATGCTTCTAGTGTACATTTAACTTTTCTAACTTTTAGAGATTAGTAAAAGGGGAAAGTCTAGGATTTGAAAAAAGTTTCAGCATTGTTGATTTTTTATGTCAATGTTTTAGACTAATTTATGAAAGAGATGTCTCCTTTAAGGCTGGCTCTGGCTTATCCATGTTCCTTAAGGAAGCTATGGTTAGTTAAGTTAAAGAACTTGATTTGCATTGATATTGAAAAAGAGCTTTCTCTGTTTGTTGTACAGGTGATCCCATGGGGTGATCTAGACTCACTAGCCATGCTTCAGAGACAACTCGATGTGGACATACTTGTAACAGGCCACACTCACCAGTTCACAGCCTACAAACACGAGGGAGGAGTTGTTATAAACCCAGGATCTGCAACCGGAGCTTATAGCAGCATAAACCAAGATGTTAACCCTAGCTTTGTTTTAATGGACATTGATGGTCTTCGAGTGACAATCTATGTCTATGAACTCATAGATGGAGAGGTTAAGGTCGACAAGATCGAGTTCAAGAAGACCTCCACTACCAACTCTGCTCCTTAGCTCATACATTAAAAAGAACTTAACCCATGTTATGTTTTGAAATTTGAACCTTTTGTGAAAGATAATGTTTTGAAAATTGAAAACTAGACCACCAAGAACAATGTTTTTTTTATTTCATATTCAAGAAAAGGAGAGTTTCACATAATAAAATCGATCCTTAAATTATATATTATTAATCGGAAGCATTAAACTCGGTTAATCTCAGTGAGCAGTGAACCTAAAGAGCATAACATGCAAATAGGTCTCTCCAGGATTCACAATCTGCGATGGAAAATTCTTGTGGTTTACGGAATCAGGGAACCCTTGCGTCTCCAAACATAAACCGGCATATTTTTCATAAACCGAACCACCTTTACCAACGACACGTGTCAGCATATTACTCGTATAAAACTGAACACCTAGCTGATTCGTCCATAGCTCCATTTTCCTCCCTGTAACTTTATCAGATACAACCGCCGCCTTCCTCATATGTTTCCCAATGGTTCCTTTGATCACGTAATTGATATCATAACCGCCTGGTAATTCATGGATCCGGCTTCCGATTTCGCGAGGCTCGAGAAAATCGTAAGGAGTTCCGGTAATAGATGTGATTTCACCGGTGGGGATGAGTTCATCGTCGACGGGAGTGATGTTATCTGCGAGAAGTTGGATTTTGTGGGATAGGATATCGCCGGAGTTATGGCTATGGAGATTCCAGTATGTGTGGAGAGCTAAGTTGATTGGTGTTGGTTTGTTAAGTGGTTTTGCCTCCATTTTTACAGCGAGTTTGTTTGTTCCGATCAACATGTACGTCACTAGCACCGTTACCTTCCCGGGAAAACCTACCAAATTATTTTACAATAATAATATAAATATTTCGCATGACAAAAAATTAAAATCTTATCATTTTCCCGAATAAATATATTACGGTATACGGTTGTTGAGAAAAAAAAAAGATATATATTTTGTTGGTAAACTAAATAAAGAAATATTATGAGTATAGAATAAAAAGATTTAAAAATTCATAAAATGGCAATTAATAAGATTTATATATTTTACCTTGTTCACCATCAAAGCTATGGTATTTGAAAGTAATGTGGCTAGAGGGAACATATCTATAGACTGACCAAATTACATCGCCGAATCCTTTTGCACCACCTGAATAAATCAAAAATATTTATAAATATATATGCTGTAAAAAAAAACATATGTGAATAAATAAAGTTACCATGGAGAGTGTTATTGCCGTCGTTAGAATTGGTTTTGTACCATTTACCATTTAACTTGAACTTAGCACCTCCAATTCTATTAGCCACTCTTCCCACAATTGCACCAAAATAAGTTGTATCGTTCTATAAAAATTCAAAACCAAAATTATATTATTCATTATTATTTTTCACAATATAATAATGGCATATAATAGAGTATCATCATCATGTGGATCATGCTATTTAATTATATAAAATTTATCTATTTAATAAGTGGATATTAAATAACGTGACGAGATGCTTTTTAGCCAAACATCGAGTTCTATCCAGACGAAATTTTTGACAAAAAAAAGAAAAAAATCACATTAATAAGAATATAATATAATATTTTTTATATAAAGAAAGAGATGATATTATTACCTTGTAACCATCAACAGTATCAAATCCAAGAACTACGTCATCTTGCTTTCCTAAATCATTATAAGAAAATAAAAAACTCAGATTTAATACAGAAAAATAAAAATAAAATCCAAAATAGAGTGGAGAGGAGATCTGAGAGAGAGAGACCATATCTGTCAGGGAGGATAAGAGAGGTCATGACAGCACCGTAGTTAGTGAAAGTAACACTAAAGTTTCCTCTGGTTAGTTTATAGGTATGGATCTTCTTCTTGTGTTTACAGAAACTGTAATCAACACAACTTAACAACATCATCAATACAGACAAACCCATAACGTGTAACGACAATGGCTTCTTCCCCATTTTTTCAGTTTGATGATGAACTTGATCGGCGATTACAGAGAAACGGGAAAAGATAGAGATAGAGATAGAGAAAGCTTGGTTTTTTATTTCATGTAATGTATGTATTTGTTTCCTATTTATATTAATGTGGATGAGAGAGATGACGATTATTACTATTCCTAAATTTTGAATTTTTTTTTTTTTATTTCTTTTTGTAATTTAGATTTTAGAAGATATTTTAGTTGGACTTTTTTTATTTTAGGAATTTTCAATAAAATAGTACGATATGTTTCCTTTTATTATTTAATTTTCTTTAATTTGAATTTGAAGCATTTAGTGTATTTTTGGGTAAAAAATAAACAGTAAGGTGTATGTTTGACTATTTATTTTGAAATTTTTTATTTAGTTTATTTTTTTGACGAATAATTATATAAGAATATACTTTTCTCTCTTAATGAAATTTCTATATAAGTCTATACTTTTTTTTCTCTCTGTATAAAATTTCTTTTGTTTTTTTTATTAAGTTTAGTAGGTGTGCGTGCTCTGGTAGACCACAAACAATATCGCATTCTTAAATGCTTAGTCACGGACCACTTGCTAAAGTACACGATTTTTTTTCTCTTTGTTAATTAATGGGTTAATTTATCGAAATGGATTCATGCTAAAGTAGTAATTTTTTTTTGGATCAACTTCATAAATTAACTGTAGTTCGTTGAAAATTTCAACCATTTAATTTTTGATCGGATAAAAAAAAAAGAGGAGTAGATAGATGAAATGGATAGGGACAAAGCGAGGATAATGGGATAAGATGTAGAGACTCGATACTTTTGTTAACAAATCAATAATTAATGTCTAAAGCCTCTAATTGTCTCCTTTTTTAGCAAATATTTTGTATAAATTATTTGCTGATGTGTAAGTTTTTTTTTTTTTTTTTTTAAGTTAGATTTCTGTAATTTATATGAAAATAAATATGTATCAAGTTGAAAAATGTTTTAATGTACTATTGTCGTCTGGCACCTTTATATTCCTTTATTTTCTGTTGTAAATAGAAATTATTTTTAGCAGTATGTAAAATCTTGCAATTATATTGGTTAAATGATCACTGGTTACATTATTTTAATTTAATATGAAAAATTAAGCAAAACATCTCATATTATTACAAAGAGAATAATATTTAGCTATTAGTGATCACTTAGTATTCATATTATTATATATAAAAAAAGATATATAAACCATGCAATTGATCACTTAGTATTCATGGTAATATATAAAACATATAAACAATTTCTATTCGCCATTATCCCTGGAGTAAGTAAATTAAACTATAATTTTTATAAGTGAAATTGTTTAGACAGCAAAATGTAAGTTCATAAATATAATTGAGAATTTCAGAAGTGTCGCACCAAAATATTCACAAGCAAGATGAATCATATGTTAATTTATTAAACTAATAAATTTTTTTGTTGAATTATTATACTTGTTGACAAAAAAAAGTCCGCCATGGGCAAACTGATCGGATCTTTCGGATCGGATCGGTTCAACCCGATTAATTCACATCCGAATCCGAAGTAGATTCGAGCGAAGATCCGATCGGTGTGAGTTTTTTTTGTATTCGAATGTCGGATCGGATCGGTACTCGGATCCGAACAGATCCGATCTAGATCTTCCCTTCTTCTTCTTCTCTTCTCCCTCCAGTTTAGCTTCTCTTCTCATCTCTTCTCCACCTCTTGATTTTGCGGTAGCTTCAAGATTTGACAACGACAAAATAACTTTTCAGTTCCAGATTTGTTGTCGATGCAAAAGAATCTGTTTTTTTTTATCTTCGTAAGTGTAGAAGAAGATGATGGTCTGTTTAAGAAAATGGTGTGTTTCAGATAAATTGACTATATTACCCTTCATTAAAAACGAAGAAAAAAATATCGGTGCTAGGATTTGAACTCGCATCCTTTAAAATGTAAATGTTAAAACAAGCCACTATATAAAGTAATTTTTCAGGTGCGTGTCCAGTGAAAATATATATATCTTCAATACTTTAATTTATTTTTTCCCCATTTTAGATTATTTTCATTCCGAATAATCCGAAATCCGGAAAAAAAATTCCGATCCGATCGGATAATTTTTTTTTCCCGAATAAACTGACTACCGAAAAATCCGAATGCCCATGACTAAAAAAAGTTATTAAGATGAGTAAAAAAAAATTATACTCGTTTTGTTGCATATTTGGGTTTGTATTTATGTATCTTCCAGTTCGGGCCCCTTTAATTTAATTTCATAAAGGCTAACAACAACACTGTTTATGCCATTGCATCTGTGGACATAAGAGGTCTAGAGAAAACGTAGAAAGAGTTGTTAATCAAGAAGTTTGAGCAACTTTTATAAAGACATCTTCAAGACTTGTGTCTGCAAGTCCCCAAGCCACAACAGGAAACATCATCTTTGCCTTCTCCACTGCCTTAAATACCTCAGCAATCTTCACCTCTTGCTTTGGTAGCTCAAACTTCTGAGTCCCTGCGGTTCTATATATCTTCTTTGCATTCACAGAGATGTTATACACTAATATCTCCACTTCTTGCTCGTGTTCCTCTGAAGTTGTCATAGTCAATACATAGGATCCTCCATATCTACCCTTCAACTGTTAATACAGTGGCCGTTAATACAGTTAATTCTCTGTTTGATATATGTAGATAAGATGTGTTTAAGCTTCACCTCCTTTGGATTGCCAATGCATTGCAAACTACCATCAACAAAAATTCCAAGACGATCACATAAAACTTCAGCTTCTTCCATTGAATGTGCTGAAACATAAAACCATATATAGCTGAAGTTGTTCTTTTGTATGAAGACAATATGTTAAGATAAAAGATGAAGACGGTTTAAGAAGACAAAACCCATTAGGTTTATGTTAAAAATGTGTTCTCTTTCCATTCTCTATCTAAACTTTTTTAAGCTTTATGAACAAATCAACCATCATAAAATAACTCTCTTGTAACACTCTTTTCGGATCTAGTATAAACTCTATGGTTTAAGCTTAGAAGACTCAACTGGTGAGTATTATAGCTCCTTTTCGTTTAGCTTGTTTCACGACATTCCATAAACTCTTCCTCGAGGCTGGATCAAGCCCAGTACTTGGCTCATCCATGTAAACAACCTTTACATATAAACAAGTTAAGAAGTTATATCATAGATCTTATATATCAAGAATGATTCAACTTACTTTGGGGCTTCCTATAAGAGAAATGGCAACACTAAGCCGTCTCTTCATCCCTCCGCTGTATTTACCGACTTGCTTCTCACCAATTTCTCCATGGAAAAGGTTGACACTGCGAAGAGACTCTTCAACAGCCTATACCCCAAGAAAACTTATCTTTTTTTGGCTCTATACTTACTCATCCACAAACAAACCAAGTTTAAAACATAATAAAGCTTACTTGTGTTAAGACAAGACCTTTGAGATTCTTAAGTCTTCCATAAAACATAAGATGTTCTCTTCCACTCAATTTCTCCCATAGAAGACTGCTTAATATTCAATGAAATGAAACTAAGAAACAAGGCAGCCTCAAAGTAAACATAAATTTATATGATAGAGATTACTCATGTTGTGGGCAGACTCCAATTTTTGTATATATCTTGTTTATATCAGTTAGTATATCAAGACCTTGTACAAATGCTGTGCCAGATGATGGTTTAGTGATTCCTGTCATCTACATAGAACATTAAAATGCCAAAAGATTTGACCTTATTTGACAAAGGATCATTAGATAAGAACCATACTTACCATGTTGATGAAAGAGGTTTTGCCAGCTCCATTAGGACCAAGCATACCAAAACATTCTCCTTGAGTTAAAGCAAGAGATAATCCTTTAACCGCGAGCTTATAAGGATTCCCATCCTTACCTGAGTACACCTTCTTCAGATTATTGCATAGAACCGCGTAGTTTCCAGTTGGTTCAAGTAGATGCTGCTCTACTTTCTCCCTCTGAAACCAAAAAGGATGAATACAAATCTTACTCAGCCTTTGTTAATATTGAAACTGAACTTGAGCTAGTATTTTTTTTGGTCATCTAAAAAAATAAAAAAGGGGTGCAACACGAGGACTTCCTGAGAGGTCATACATCTTAATACCACTCTCGCCCAAGCACGCTTAACTGAAAAATCGGATGGAATCCTAGTACTACTTGAACTAGTATCTTTCTTTACCTCTTGACACACATCTGGTTTTTCCATTTCGACAACAACTTTCGAAGTTTGGTTGTGAGATAAGAAGTGATGTTTTTTCATTGAAGAGCTTTGTAGGAGGAAGAAGAAAGGATGTTTCCTTGAGTAAGTGATTTGATCAATGTAATATGCTGAAACAAGTAGTAACATCCACTCAATGAGCATGATACAAGTAACTTCACTCATTCCATTATCAAAATCACTCCATCTCATTCCATTAACCCCACGGTAATCTCCCGCAAATGCAGATTGCGATAACTCATATAGCCCTCGGTACAAAGAAAATCCAGGGTATAACTCCATTGCTATGATCCATCCTCCTAGAGAAAATCACATGAATCAAAACAAACTTGCTTTGTTCTACTAGAAAACAAATTTTGATTCGGGTTTTAGAACATACTTGGGAAGAGAGGATCTTCCAAGAAGAATTGGAAAAGAAAGATTCCTAAGAGTCCGGTTCCAAAGACATATATGTATGCTATAACTGAAATTTCAAATGAAAATGTAACAGTTGTGATCATCATCATTTTTAATGAATCTTGAACTAAATCATGTATGATACAATACCTGTAGCAGTTTTAACATCTGAAAACATTGCAGAGGCTAAAAAAGCGACTGATATTTGAAGATTTATACATATCAGAAAGAACACAAGTTGGATACTATAGTCATTAAGCCTAAAGAAGTTTAACCCTGCAGAAAAGTAAATGCATCAAGAACATAACAACATATATATCAAGAACTGGTTTGTGTTATCCTTACCAATGGCTGAACCGAATATCGCAAAGCACAACATGTATAGAACTGATATTAAAAGAAAATAAGTGTATGAAGCTATCCAATAAGGAGCATCACCAAGTCCATGCATTTTCATCATGATTCTTAGCCTTTGTTGTTTCTCATAGACCAGTGTTGTTAAGATCACCTATAATATGATATAGTCCAGATGAGGAATACTTTTAAAATGTTTCACTGAGATCATCTAAAGACTTACAGGGAATAACAACAAAATGACCCATGTGAAGAAGAGTGGGCCTATTAGAGAGGCTATGTCTAAGCTCAGTTTTGTCTCTGGTTTAGGCATTTCCTTGACATACTCAAAGACTATCTTTGTCTCAGAACCTCTAAAGAACTCAAGATACGCGTTAGATGCCTGATACATTGCAGACAAAAACAAAGAAAATGAACTCAAGATTGTGTAGTAAATGATAACATCTATGTTTTAGAGTCTTGTATTGATAATGTTATTAAAGGGTTACCAGGTTAACTAAGCGTGAGACTCGAATCAGAGCCATAGGTCGAACAACTGTATCGTTCTTGTAAGTAGAGTTGTACCAAACATAAACATTGAGATTGTTTTCATTTGTGTTCTGAAAATCAAAAGCTATAAAATGGAAAGTTAAAAACACACAAAGAAGTGAGATGATGATGATGATGATGATGATGATGATGATGATGGTGAGAGACCTGTAGCAAACTCATTGATCTTCTGCTCTAGATTTCCTTTTCTGTAACCTTTAAAAAGATCATTGTTCATATCGAAAGAACTATTCCGCCATAGATTTAAACCTGGTACACAGTTTACCTCTAGACACAACAAAATAAAAAATAAAATAAAAACATTAGTGTATACACTTGAATTTTTGAAAATTTTATTTGTTATACCTTTAGGGAAAGCAAGAGGTGATTGTTGAATAAAGATTGAGAAAGAAGAGTTTTGTGAGCATTCATGTTTGATGTTATAGATGGGAAGATCTGAGATGAAACTAGAGTCCATATAGTTGGTGTATGAAGTCAAAGATGATGAGCCCTGTTTATATACTTTAAGAGTTAGAGAATGAGAAATACAAAAACATATATATTCATGATGTAATATTGTTTTATGAACATACCAAGACATGGTTTGCTAAATCTCCATCAAATTCCGATGAACCGCTATACATATTTCTCATCAGAACTTGCAAAACAAGTTATTTTATTGAACATTTAAAAAAGAATTATAAACATTTCATATCCCAAAAGAGTACATCTATATGATTTTATACTTTTTCCGAGTGATTGATTATTCCCGGTGAAGAGAAAAGTTGCCGGGGACGAATGGCTCGGATATGGTGTAACGGCTCGGTATTGAGGAGCTGGGATCTGTAGTAATGGAGTCCATTGTGGTGGATTAGGAATGGCGCAAAACGCGGCTTGCTCTGAAGTTGAATACCTTAAACCGCAAGCTTTCTCTTTGCAACCACATTGACCATGTATATCGTTGAACTGAGTGTCGAAGAGCATTTGAACAATAAGAAGAAGTTGACAGAGGAAGAAAGGGATTGTAATGAGATGTACATTACTCCATATGTTCCGTTTCTGTATTAAAAACATAACCCAACAAAACCTTATTGTAAAGTTTTACTATGTTTAAGCTGTTTGAGTTATACAATGAAAAAACCTGGAAGACTAAATTCTTCCTAAGTAAAGCGTCGGCTTGAGTCAAGAAACTTGCAGGACTTGAATCAGACATTACAGAGAATGTAAGAAGATTTTGATGGAGTTGAATAAGTTTTCAGGAATTAACAAATGTGTTCTTGGATACATATACCACCAAGAAGACATATATTAACTGTATAAGTTACTGAAGTGGCATACAAGTATTGGACAATAGTACTGTGTTTTTAATTTTCCGTGTAGTTCAAGTAATAGTCTTGCTTGCATCACTCATTACTTACCCAAGAAATATACTCTTTACCAACACCTATATAAATCCTATATATATATATATATATATATATATGAATAAATAGGTCTCTCCAGGGATGAGTCAACATCATCTCTTAATTTGTTAATATATAATAAAAAAAAAATTATCATTATTTGATATAAAATTATTAACTTGATTTTAATTAACTTAATAATCATAATGTAAAAAGATTTTAACTTAAAATGTATAGTTAATTTCAAAACACAACAGAGTAATACCAAAGCAGTCTCACTGAAATTAGAAGTTGTAAAAAGTACTATACATGTATTAAACCACTAACTTTGCATCAAATGTGGTAGCAATTTCACCATACACAAAAAGATATTAACAATGAAAACACAAGGAAATATGAATTTAAGACAATCAAGAGAAAACATTAAAGGCCTGACCAGTTCTCGCTACCTTAATGAAGACATCTTCAAGAGTTGTGTCTGCAAGTCCCCAAGCAAACACTGTGAAGTTACTCTTAGCCTTCTCCACAGCCTGAAACACCTCTGAGATACGAACCTCGTTCTTTGGGAGCTCAAATTTCTGAGTCCCAGCAATATGATATATCTTCTTGGCATTTGGGGAGACATCTTGAATCAGCTTCTCCACGATTTGCTCGTGTTCTGATGATGTTGTCATTGTTAACACATAAGATCCACCATATCTTCCCTTAAGCTCTTTTGGGTTGCCAATGCATTGTAAGCCTCCATCCACAAATATACCTAATCGGTCACAAAGGAACTCTGCTTCTTCCATTGAGTGAGTAGTGAGAATAATGGCAGTGTTCTGTTTAGCACGCTTGATGACAGTCCAAAGGTTCTTTCTTGAGGCTGGATCAAGTCCTGTGCTTGGCTCATCCATATAAACCACCTTTAAAGAAATGAGAACGAGTTTGTTAAGGTTAAAAAAGCTCAACTCTCTAAGTGTAGTTATTACTTAAGGCTTAATGTTTTGTACCTTAGGACTTCCGATGAGTGAGATGGCTACGCTCAGCCGCCTTTTCATACCTCCGCTGTATTTGCCCGCAGGTTTGTCGGCAACTCCTCCGTGGAAAAGGTTGACACTTTTAAGAGACTCTTCCACAGCCTAATGAAATATACAAATAACAATGAGATATAGATTGATCATAGGTTTGATAGCTTTCTCAGTAATAGAAAAGCCAGAGAAGTAAGAATTTTCATACTTGTTTGAGACCAGAGCCTTTGAGATTCTTTAGTCTCCCGTAAAACAGTAGATGTTCCCTTCCGGTCAGCGTTTCCCAGAGCAAGCTGGTAAACAACAGACAATAAAAGAATGATGAACAACTCGGTGATCTTATGTATAGTAGGTAGAACAAAACAAGATGTTTCCAAGAGTTTAATTACTCGTGCTGCGGACATACACCCATGCTGGTGTATACTCTGTCCATATCATTGCATATATCCAAACCTTGAACAAGCCCTGTCCCAGATGTTGGTTTCAGGAGCCCAGTCATCTGGCCAAGAACACACAACACATATTACTAAGACTACAAGATTATACTATGATACCAGAAACTAATCTCAACTGAGCACAAAAGATTTTGTCTAATTAGGTACTGACCATATTGATGAAGGAGGTCTTTCCAGCACCATTAGGCCCTAACATGCCAAAGCATTCTCCTGAAGGCACAGCGAGAGATAACCCACGAACTGCCAACTTAGGTGGGTTCCCATCTCTACCAGGATACACTTTCTTCAAGTTTTCACATACAATCGCATGGCTTGTGCTCGAATCAAACATCAACAGCTCTACTTTTTCTCTCTGTTATCAACAGCTTCTTAATCAGAAACCAATAACTATCAAGAACCTTGGAATATATTTTAAAATACTTTTGTCATACCTCCTGAGTGACATCTGGTTTTTCCATCTCAACTGCGACTTTTGAGCCTTGCCTCTGTAAACTAGGCCTTCTCAAAGGAGGAGTTTTCTTGAAAAGGTTTTTCAAAAAGAACAACGGGTCTTTCCCGGATGAAGAAATCTTATCAATATAGTATGCAGCAATGAGTGCTAGTAACCACTCAACAATAATGATGTAAAAAACATCATCCATTGCACTATCACTAAAATCTTTCCACTTCATCCCATCTTCACCTCTCAAATTTCCGCGGAAAGCGAATTGTGAGAATTCATATAGCCCACGGTATAAGGAGAAGCCAGGATACAACTCCATGAAAAAAATCCAGCCTCCTGAGAAAGTATAATTTGGTTTAATAAACACATAAACAAGTGTATTGTATATTGTTCTTCAACTTAATCATAATAACTTACTAGGAAATGATGAATCTTCAATCAGAAACTGGAGTAGAAACAATCCCAAAAGTCCCGATCCAAACACATATATGTAAGCAGCAACTATAATTTTAGACATAAGAGACAGTCCATTAACTTTTTCAAACCTCAAGATGTTCTTGAGCAAATTCAAGAAGTGTGATATTAGTACCTGTTGATGTCTTGACCTTTGTAAATACTGAAGAAACTAAAAAGGCAAGGGCGATTTGAAGATTTACAAAGAGAAAATAGAATATGAACTGGATGCTGTAGTCATTAAGTATAAAGAACTTAAGTCCTGTAGTAAAAAATTTATCTTTGTCAGCAGCAGCTACAACGTTTATAGGCAAGCAATGATATTATTATTGCAAGAAATATGAGAAAGGCTTCAGTTACCTATTGCTGAACCAAAGATCATCAGACATATAACGTATAACACCGATATGGTAAGAAAATATGCATATGAAATGACCCAATAAGGAGCATCTCCAAGCCCATGCATTTTCATTATAATTCTTAGATGTTGCTGTTTCTCATACACTAATGAAGACAAGATCACCTGCATAATATGAATCTCATATCTTATGGTAAACACTTGTGGGATAAAGCCTAAAGTATAGTACTCTACTGAAAGGAGAACTTACAGGGAACAGCAGAAGTATAACCCATGTGAAGAAAAGAGGACCAATTAGAGAAGCTATGTCCAAACGAAGTCTATTTTCTGGTTTAGGCATTTCTTTGACATATTCTAATAACATTCTTGTTCCCGGACCTTGTAGAAATTGAAGGTAAGCATTTGATACCTGCAATATAAGCATCAGTTCCAATGCAATGATGAGGATGTATTGAGTAATGAGTACTACATTGTTTGGTTCCTTACCAAATTGACTGAACGAGGAACTCGGAGCAACTTTGTAAGTCTGCTATTGCCTGAATCTTCCTTGAATGTTGAATTATACCAGATGTGCACATTGTAGTTGTTACTACTCGTATCTAAAAGATCATATCCTAAGGCAAATAAAAAGAGTCAGAAATCTTCATAATGCATATTAAGAAGCATTGTTATAGATTAAGGATTAAGATGTTGAAGAACCTGCAGCTATCTCATTTATCTTTCCCTCGGTGTTTCCCTTCCGGTAACCCGTGAAAATCTCATCATTCACCTCTTTGGAACTATTTCTCCATTGATTTAAACCTTGAACACATCTCAGCTCTAATTTTGGAAACAACCAAACACTAAGTTAATGTATTGACTACAAGAATGTTTCCTCAGAAGCTTACTTTGAGTAATATAAACATATCTAAAACCTTTCTGGAACGTGATAGGTGGTTGTCCGAATGAGAATGGAAACGTAGCATTTGGAATGCAACGAGGTTGGATATTGTAGATGGGAAGATCTGAAGCAATAGCTGGATCAAGATAATTGGTGAAATCTGCTTTTGATGATGTACCCTGAAACATGAACTCAATAAATCTTAAGGAAACAGATTCACACACACACATAGTGACTTGACAGTAAAAATATCAACAGAACAGAACTTACCAAAACATTATTAGCTAAAGTAAGCAATACATCAGAAGTGTTCACCGATACAGAACTAGTAAGCAGATTCCTAAATACAGCTAGAGAAAACAAAAACACAACAATAAGAATCAAGTGAAAACAACATATATATAGATACAAAGAAAGAGACATACTTGTTCCAAGAGAAGTGTTCTTTCCAGTAAATAATATAGTTACAGGACAAGATCCAGTTCCTTTACAAGAATCATCAACAAGATCTCTAACATCACGACTCTCAGGTCGAGGAATTTGTAACAATGGAGGCCATCGTGTAGGAGTAGGGATTGAACAAAAGAAAGCTTGATCAGAAGAAGAATATTCTATACCACAAGTCTTTTCACATATACCATCTCCATTTGTATCAATGCATTTACAACCACAACGATTTTCATCAGCGTTATTAACTTGTGTATCGAACAAAACTTGTATCCCAACTAGAAGTATGCAGAGGTAGAAAGGTATCATTATGAGTCGTACATTGCTCCATAGATTTCGTTTCTACACCACACATAATAAACTTAAAAACGAATTAGAAAACTAAGTAATGGTAAAACTAAGTAATCATTATGTCGATCATGCTTTGTCTAATTTAATTTTCCAGTCGAGCTAACAACAATTTATTCATATATTAGATAATTTAGATTATATTAATTAACATCAATGAATATCAAATTTACATGAAAAAATTCTAGCAAATATTTGTAATTATGTCTATATTCAATAAATTAGCCTCTAAATTTTTTAAAAAAATTAAAACTGATCGATTAAGTTCCTGAATAGCAGATAAATCTCGAAATTGAAAAATTTAACAGAGTAGAGAATCTACTCATATTAGACGTATGTAGGTACGTAGAAGGAAACGAAACTGTTATTGGATTACGTAGAGAGAAAGAAAACGCAAACCTGATAGGTTAAGTTTTTTCTAAGCAAAGCATTGGCTCTCGTTGAGAAACTGGCAGGACCAGGATCCGCCATTTGTTGAAGATTCGTGTAATAATCTTTGCTTTCTCTGTTCCGCCCCTAATATAACAGGAAAAGTGAGATCAGATACGATATGTAAAATTACAATACTACCCTTAAGCACACGCTTTATTTTTTGAACTACGTATCAAATTACACAAATTCCTAAAGATATTATTATTCTTTGTGCTTTTTCTTTTGTCAGACAATTAAATAAATATTAATTCAACGAACCAAGAAACCGACATTTAGCAATAGGCTGAGGCAGCGAAGGAGTGATTCCACGATCCATTATACACAAAATAAATATTCACAAATTTGTTATTTCTAGTCACTCGCTTAGTTTGATTTGCATATTTAATATTATAACTAGTATATCGTCCCCGAGTTTAGCGGATAAATATGTTTAAAATATATATATATATATATATATTTTTTATTTAAATTATATTAGTATATTATTTAATATATATTAAAAAGATGGTAATGTATTTTATATTTTTTTATATAATTTATAATATTATTAAATTATAGTATATGTGATATTTGTTTATTTCGATAATATAGTTTCATAAACACATTGTTATTATAGTTAATATTATATATATAAATTAATAAACAATATACACAAGATTAAATATAAGTATATTTATAATATAT
>KE157265.1:0-22717 GCA_000411055.1 Leavenworthia alabamica
AAAAATATAATTTTTAATAAAAATAAATTTTAATTAAAAATATTATTTATGTCCAATTAAAAAATTAATGTATTTTTGTCCAATAAACTATATTTGATGGTGTTAAAAGGGAATTACACAAATAATATTTTAAAAAAATTGTATAGTTGTTGCAGAAGTTTTAGACTAATTTTCTAAAATTTAGACTAATTAAACAATAATTTAATATGGCAAGTTGACAAATGTACTATTCTGATTACTCAAAGAAAAAGTCACTTTCAAATGTATATTGTTTGGTTTTTAATATTCAAGACATGTCAAGTATATTTAAAACTAACAAAAGAATGTTATTTTCAAAATATAATCTACTACACTTAAAATTATCTAACAACCAATAAGTTTTTTTTTTAACTAGAAACAGATCTGAAAAAAAAGAATATTTTATAGTCACTTACTCTAATTAAACTTACTCTAAAACTATTCATTTTTTACGTAATATAGAAAAGAAATTGACCACGAAATATACATTTTTTTTGCCAATTTATAGAAATCAGCAAGCAAAAAATTGAAAATTTGGGCCTTGTGGGTTATACGGGCCAGTTCAGAAAAATACTTTTTAAAACATTTTAGATTTAAAAGTGGTATATAAGAGAAGCTAATGGGAAGATGAACAGTGAAACTAGTTCTGGATATTCGGTTCGCTTTGTTCGATTTACCGAAAACTGAACCGAACTATATCGGTTTCAGTTTGTTCGGTTTTAGGTGAGTAAACCGATCGGAACTTTTTTATTTTTTATTCAGTTTTCAGTTCGGTTCGGTTTGAATTATTATTCGGTTAACTAAATAATTGTCAAAAATCATGTTTCGGTTTGGTTTATTCGGTTTGTTCGGTGTAAATTAAACCGAATATACCGAACCGAAAGGTAAATTTTCAGATTTATTCGGTTTATTTGGGTTAATCGGATTGAATTCGGATATATTTTTATTACTCAAAACCGAATCGAATAAACCAAAAATCGAACCAAACAAACCGATATTTTTTTCGGTTTTACTTCAGAACTGATTTTTTAAAACCAAAAAAACCGAACCATTTAAACCAAATGCCCAGGGCTATCTTTGACCATTTTCGCTTTCAATGCTTGACTAATGCGTTTACAGATTCACACTCACGATTAATTCAAAGTCCAAAGATACTTACTTTCGAATAACGTTTAACAAAAGAAAACAAGATAACACATCAGTACGCAAAGCAGATTGACATCAGTTTTCAAAGTTTTCTGGAAGCTTTGGCATGATATTCATGTTTAAGTAGATTTGCTCTCAATATCATTGCTCTGACATCTCTATCGAATTCGTTTCCCATATGAAGTACCTTTTGGAAAGTTGCATTTCTCTGATCAGCATGTCTTGCGTAGAGGATTTTGTTGTGTGAATCAATCCGTGCTTGTATTTGGTTATCTGTGATCAATGCTTCAAGCTCTTTTTCTAGACCAGAGACGTTGGTTTTGAATGCATCAGCCATCCTGCTTAAATCAACTGATACAAATGGCAGTGTGTACTGTATCAGTGCCTTCTTCCTTATCTGATCATATAGTGTGTCAACGTGATCATGAAGATGGATGTCCAGCATCAAATTCGCTTTGAGACTTTCTAGATATTCCAGACATGAAGCATAGCGACTGTAACAAGCAAAAGTTATATATTAGGATTCTACTACAATACTGTCTTGTCTTAAAAGGTTGATTTTTGACATCCTTTGCATTGTTAACACAGATAAAGAGAGAAACATGTTAAGCCTTCATAAGCGATATCGATTAGAGTCCAACATAACAAACAGATATAATCAATGATTTTATCAGAGTCAGTGATTAGAATATATCATCATGGAAACTTAGTCGGGTAATTGTGGTTCTACGCAAGGAAAGAGATACGAGTCTTGTAAGAAACATGTTACCTTGAATAGAAATCATTGATAAGCTCCCTCACATTAGGAACTAGCTCCAAGAAATTGCGGAAGTTTATATTGTCAATGACTTTTTGCTGCCACATTAAGACTACGTTATAGGCCAAATATTGGGAAAAAACTGGCGGAGAAAAAGGAAGCTAAATAGGATACATGCCTTCAGTTCTGATCGATCAAAGCTTGCCAGCGCACAGAGTCCTCCATAGGTAGCAATATCTTGAGGAGCAATGACCTCATTATAGGAATTTCCAAGTTCTGGATTAACATCTAAGAACTGCACAAGACAATATTCAAACTCAACAATTAGGTTTCACATACAATACCGGATCGGATGTAAAAAACACATGAGCAAATATGAGAAAACAACAGACCTTACGAGCAGCTAGCTTGTACTTCTTGAACTCCAAATGAGCCAATCCAGATACACATTGCAATTTAGCAACTATAATAGGGTCAAGGGTTTCTGTATTCTGCTCTGCCTTATTCACATAGCTTGTAACATGAGTAAACTGACCCATCTCGATGCTGACAAGAATCGCATTCATACACATGTGAATGATGTGCTTGGCTGTAGTGCAGTAGTCTCGTGTTCGGATATAGTTCTTGAAAGCATCTCCGAGCAAACCACAATCATAGTAGAAATCTCCAAAGTCATTGTAACCCATTCTGATGCTTTCCTTGATTAGATTCGTCTGTATACCCATAAAAAGAAGGCAAATCAACATTAATGTAGTTACACAATATCAAGCAAGAGCTATGTAAACACTGAGAAACACAGTCACAACACTACAAACTTCATTCTCTAAGCATGAGCAGTAAATGTAGATAACTAAGAACCAACAACTCTAAAAGCTTTCCTTGATCAGCAGATTTGTATATTCTACTCATATCAAGAAGATGAATAACAGATCTAAATCAGCATTAGGGATTCATAAATCAGAGTTTGGGTAAAGAAAATAACTAATTACCCGATACGAACTGAGCTCATTCTCAAGTTTTGCTTTCTTCTTTTCAGCACGACGATCGACAGATTCACACCAGGCCGAATCCATCTCATACTTATCCCCAAGCTTACCGTTGATCTTAGTGACAACTTCTTTGAACAACTGCGTATCCTCTCCTTTTTTGATCTCATCATAAGCCATCCTCAACGCTTCAAGTTGAATCGTTTGGTTTCCTCCACAGTGGTCAGCGATGAAGAGAAGTCGCATGATCTTTGTCCGACCTTTGTAGAGTGCCGCGTAAGTCTCGATTTCTAGGGGTTCGCCACTTTTAATAGGTCTGCGATTAGAGGTATCTTCGGCGCCGTTCGTGCACATCTCCATCATCGGTCCACTCGCTTCGTCGTCACCTTCCATAGATTCGTCTGGGATAAGGGTTTTTTATGATTCGGATATAGTTATCTGCTCCAAAACAATTTTGTTTACAAATGTTGATTCCTATTTTATCTATGCGTTCTTATTTATTGAGGGTAGATTTGTAAATTAGTAGTGAGTAATCAAATTTTAATCCCATCTCACATTAATGTTGGGTTTTAACCTTTTTTTTTTTTTACTAATTTCACTGAATTTGGTTTATTATCTTCTTATCACAAGGGTTTATTGTAATTAATAGTCTCAATTAGTAAATTTGTAAAAGGCTTTGCATTTTCACTGTTAACATATTATCGTAAAAAAACTCAGAAATATATATTCTTTTAATAACAATTAGTGTTCTTTTAACCCAAAAAAAAAAAAAAAATGACAACAAAAAGATATGAATAAACAATTAACAATTTGTGGAATAAATAATAAAGAGAAATGAGATGTGAAGGAAACAAGACAAAACATCAGAAGTAAGAACAACCTCAAATCAACTATTTATTCATGAAGGTTGCATCGACGAAGATATGGGTGATCAAACTTGATATACTTAGTCCAATACGGCCGATACTTAGACATTGCTAACTCCAACCATGGTTTCATATTCCCATTATAATGAACCACTGCTGCATTCTCAATGTCTTTCTTGTCTATACTCGGGTTATATCCAAGTCCCAGTACATGCCACGCCTTGTTTAATGGATGTGTTAATCCATAAAATGTTATTAATCCTGGTGGTAATGTCCCTAGCTTCCATAGTGTTCTGTTCTCATTCTAACCAATAATATAATCATAATGTTTAGTAAACCACGATTAAACCATTATTGATGCAATAAGAGGTTATTTAATATTTACCATGTTTTGCCACTTATGGTATATACCAGTGATGTCTCTCTTCTTCCATTCCTTTAGGTCGAACATGTTCATCCCATAAGCCCATCCACAAGCGTTTGGGTTGAAGTTTCTTGCGATGTGAGGATTTGAAAAGTTGAGATACTTGTCAAATCTGTGGAAACTCTCCCCACAGGTTTCAACTGCACCGTTGACTTTGCCATTCAGGTTGACTTCCCAGAGTGGAGTCAAGTCTTTCTGAACGATGATGTCGTCGTCCAGGAAGAGGATTTTGTTTAGCTTGGGGTAAACCTCAGGGAGGTAGAATCTCAAGTGATTTAACATGGATAGATACTTTGGGTTTCGGTATTTGAGATTCGAAGAGCCTGAAGTTGGATGATCTGCTTTGAAATAGTATTCTCTCATTGCTGCAGATTCAAGTTGACGAAGAACAGGACAGTATGATGAATTTAGCCACTTAAACTCATCTACGTTTTCCACATGTATAGTTGCTTTTCCAGGTGGGTTTAGGAGGAACCACATGTTCATTGCTCCGAAATTGAGTTTATCTGTCACAAGATGAAACACATGCTTCGATGGGTCCTGAGAGAATAAACAACTTCAGTATAAACAAATCCATTTTAAGTTTCAACTCTGCAAATATATAGATTTAAGCTTGAGTGAAGTGATTAGAGATAATAGTTTTTACCTTGGCATTCATGATAGTTGAGTTAACAACCACTGATGCAGCTAATACATTGTCGGAAAAGAGAGCATAATGGTAAAGATTTGGGTTTTCTAGGTTTTCACTCCGAGGGAATTTTCGTTTTTCCGGAGATAGGAGATAGTAATCAATGGTTAACCGCATTGATAAGCAATGGATAGGATTTGGAATTGTTTTTGCTGCTAACTGAGCCAGAAAAGTACTCTGCTTCTTTAAGCTCCTGACTTGTTCGTCGGCAGTTTGAAGCATTGCTCTCAGTTTTCCAGTAACCAAGTTGCAGTCATATATCTCCATCTTAGCTTTAGACAAGACTTGACCCATGGCTCTGAGTTTCTCATGTGCACTATATCAAACGTAATTTACAGAGAATGTTACTTTAGGATTACACGAGCAGTCAAAAGAAGGCAAGTACTACAAAGCATGTTTGGGAGAATTAACGAAACAAAAGGGCACAATTTACCTCTTAGGAAGATCAGCATCATATGTTGAATCCCCTAAAACACGTTGGCTATCCTTAAGTCGGGCCTGGAGTTCTTGTAACAAATCATTTTTGTTTTTCAGTTTTGCAATACCACTATAGACTCTAGCCATTATTACTTGATCACGCATCAAGCGTATATTTGAATCGGAGTTGTCATTCTCAATTTCCCTTCTCCAAATACTGTATTTTCCAAGGACTGCAGAATCAACAGACTTAGACCGTTCAATGGCTGCATTTTCAAGTTTCAAAACTGTGTCATCATTGTGTTGGACCAACTCATTTGCTCGCATCTCACGCCTTTTCTCTCTTAGTTGCTGAAATTTCAATATGAACAAAAAATGTTGGTAAATGAAATACTCACGGCAAACAAGAAGTCTCCAAAAAAATATTTGATTCATCATGGATCAAGAATTTTGAACTTCAATAAATAATATTTTTACCCTTCTGTGAATCTTTGCAGGTGTCTCAACTTTGTCATGGCTACCATCTGCATCAGTGATATATCGAAGAATCAAAAAGAGAACACGATGAAAATATATCAGAATGCCACTGAATTAAAAGCCAGTACCTTTTGAACTACTATCACGTTTTGCATTCAGGATATTAGATTTGACATGTTGAGTAGTATAATTCAGCTTCAAGTAGATTGGAAAGATGAAAACAATGAGCAAAAATAACCGAAGATAGAAACTTGGAACAGAAAGCAAACCAAGTGAATCAGGTAAATGATCAAAACCAAACCTCAGAATTACTAAAGGAGGTGTCTACTCCAATTCCATGCCATGATACTAACAAATTGTTTTTCTTGAAAGAATCAAGGCTAAAAGGACCCAAATCAGATATGCTAGTTGTGATAACCTCTAGTACCTGGAAAACAAAATTAGTAAGAAACTAGAAAATCTAATAAGAAACAAGCACACTAAAGATTAATACTTGCCTCTTTTGAGAAAAGAGATGGAAAAGATTGCATTGCTAAACGTTCTCTCCAGTCAAGATTCTACAACAACAAAAAAACATTACAATGAAACAACATCATTATTTGTACTAAAACAAAAAAACAAGTAGCAACATTTAACAGTGTTTAAATCAACCTGTTTCACAGAAGCATTTGAATAATCTGCAGTAATGAAAAGTAAGCTCATCAGATAAAAACATATGAGAGTGATAAAAACTATTCTAGTGTTTTCTCAAATCCATTTATAGATCTCTCTGTACATTATGAATCTGTAAAAGAATAAAGCAAAATATGCATACCATTTGAGGAATCGATGTATACTCCTCGACCAACGAAGAAGATAAGAGGTGCGAAAACACAGAAAAAGATAAGGAGCACAATGAAAGATCTGTATCCACCACTACTACTTCCTTTAACCCGTTCAACACCTCGCTTCAGCGCCATCCCTATCATCATAATTCCAAAAAAAAAACTAAATTAAGCATCGAACGAAGCGAATAATGGAGGAGGGAAAGAGATAAACAATCATACTCGGAATCTAATATAAGAGAACAGGAGTGAGATTTGAGAAGAAGAAGAATCCAAAGTTGATGACAGGTAACAACAGCAGATTACAGCCCCATTATCAATACATAGGCAAGAGATAAGACAAACTAGAGCACAGCCGCGAAGAAGAAGAGAAACAAAAACTCAGAATTACCGAAACGAGCAAGAAGAATGTGGATACCACTATACACAGATCTCAATCAAATTATTATTTTATTATCGATTTCAATTTTGGAGTCTCTTTTCCGGTTTAATCGATTTAACGTAAACCGAGATCATTTATACTATTCGAGTAAGGGACAGCAAAATGGCCCGATCCGTTTGTGTCATAATTCAAGTATTTACGGTTAATGTATCCAAGCCCACCCGGAGAATATCATTTAAAACACCGACTCTAACTTAGACATTGGTGTTTGGGATCCATAGTCATTTACATGGGATCATTTAATAAACCGACCCTTAAATGGGCTTATCTTCAAGCCCAATAAAATGATAAATGACCGCTTTGAAGATAATCTCAAGATATATTGGAAAATTAGAGTCTATCTAATATAAATTAATATTTTTATTTATTTATTATTATATATTTTATTTCAAATAATATTTTATTGTTTTATTTATTTTTATTAGAATAATGTGTTATTAGTTTAATACTTTATAAATATTAGTTCAAATCCAATATTATTCATGGAGTAAACCTTGTTATTTAAAATTCTATAATATATAAATTAAGTATTAGTGAAACTTTATAAATTCAATATAAATTTAAAAAAGTATAAACTAATAAGGATAAGAACATGTAGTATATTTAGAGACACATCGTATTTAATTTATTATTCACATTTTATTTTTTTAAATTAAAAGAAAAGAAAAGAGAACGTAAGCCTCTAAATCGAAGGGAAGGTCTTAAAAGGTTAAGTGTTATATAAAGGCATAAACGTAGTAACCCTAGAAAGCTCTCTCACTTATTTTTGCCGTCGCCTCATATTTTGCCATCGTCTCTTCAGACTCTTACGAAGATGGTTAGTTCTCAGACCTGATTCTCTCATCTTCATCTCTCCGTTTATTTTGTTATACAACTATGAATCTCTTTTCTGAAATTTCGAGTTATTTCGGAAGTTTATGTAAAATTATCTCATTAGATCTCTCTTCTTCTTTCACATAAGGCTGTTTACATAAATTAGCTCAGTTAGCTGATTAGAAGTGAGGTTATGTTATTTGATTTAATCTTATATATATTGATATGGATTAGGTTCTTCAAAACGATATCGATCTGCTTAACCCACCAGCTGAGCTTGAGAAGAGGAAGCACAAGCTCAAGCGTCTCGTTCAAACTCCTAATTCCTTTTTCATGGTAATGATGATTTCTAACATTCTTCTGAATCCTGTTTAAAAAAAACAAACTTTGAGATTGGAAAATGCAAGTTTGGAGTTTTTGAATTTGATTTTGTCATGAATCCTAAAGCTTAGTGTTTTAAGTTTATCTACAAACACCTATTTATATATCTGTTTAAAATTTTGTATAATTCGATTTTAATATGATTCTAGTATTTACATTTATCAACGATTTATAGACTCATTGTTTGTTTCTTTTGTTGTTTATCTATCTCACTATAGGATGTAAAGTGCCAAGGCTGCTTTAACATGTAAGTTCCCTAAACAATCTTTTCGTCTCTGAGAGATAAAAACACCTAAAACTTATGAAGTTCTGTCTTTGGTATTATTGTAGCACTACTGTTTTCAGTCACTCGCAGACCGTTGTGGTATGCGGAAACTGTCAGACAGTTCTCTGCCAGCCTACAGGAGGAAAGGCAAGACTTACTGAAGGTTGCTCTTTCAGGAAAAAGTGAGAGATATTGATTGAAGCAATCATCAAAATCAATTCAAGGCTCTCTCTTCTCTTTACTTTAGTTTTTATTATGAATTTTGGTTCTCTTTTATAAAAGCAAACTCGTTGGTTGTAGAAGAATCCTTTGTTGGTGTTTGGATGTTAAGGTTTCTATTACGTTGAATGTCTGGATTTTTATAAATTTTGGAGTTTATAATCGAAGTTCGTCTCTTTTCATGTGAGATTGAGATTATCCCCAATTCTTCTAACTTTTACTGCTTCAAAGCTTGCATCTGCATTTGATTAGTATTTGTTGAGGCTTGATTGGCTTGCATTGCTACATGTACTACTAGTTTGGCCAATTTCAATGTTATCATATCATTATTTTCATATTATGACTGACACCTAAACCTTGGATTAGTTACCGATAGAGAGGTGTTTAGTCGCAGTTCTGAATCAAACCCAAATTCAGAAAGCAAAGGTTTTTCATAAACAAAGAAGAAAAAATATCAAAAATAAATTTTGTTGACAGTGGGATTTGAACCCACGCCCTTTCGGACCAGAACCTTAATCTGGCGCCTTAGACCAACTCGGCCATATCAACTTTGTTGACTTTCAATATTATGTAGTACTAAAGTAAGATCTTTCCTTGGTCTTCAATTTCAAACACTAAATAGTAGTCTTGAAAAAATTTCTGTTGAATAAAAAAAAATCGAAAGCCTCATTACGGTACAATAATAAGGTTGTAAACAGAACCATATTTATATATAACACCAAAACACATACATATACACATAAAAGAGCCTTTTAGCAGTTTCTCTCATGAACTTGTCCATTTTAAACTTTGAGCATCCGTAGATAATCATCAATAATCGACATTGCAGAAGATCTATAGCTTGAGCCAAAGAGGTTATAGTGATTCAAGTAATGATACAACAAGTATAGATCTCTCCTCTTCTCAAATCCCTCTTGTTTTGGCATTACCTTGATAAAGTCAAAGAGATAAAACAAGAACTGAGTAAAATATAACCATCAGCGACCAAACAAACATCAAAGGAAGAGTCTGTGTAGTAGAGTAACCTCAAAATAGGCATTGTAGAAAGATTCTCCAAATCCGGCACACCACGACATTCCAAATTCTGCCTCGTTATGTCCATCTATGGAGGAATTTACGCGGTTTCATAAGCTCAAATCATGCTTGAAAATGAGATTTAACATATATATATGCTTACAGTAACAGGCAGGATCAAGAATGACAGGTTCACTGTTCTTGTCGTATGTGATGTTGCCGCTCCAGAGATCACCATGTAACAAGCATGGTTCTATAACAACATTCTCAAAGAGAGATGCCATGTTCTCTATTAGTCTATGACCTGTTCAAATATTTCTTCAAAATTTAAAACTGATCTCTTCTCATCTGACAGAGAAGAGAGAAAGAAACCTCTTTGATAAATTGTAGAGTCACCATATTGATCCCTAGCTAACTTTAGCTGGTAACCCAATCTCTTCTCTCCATAAAACTCAATCCAATCCGATGACCAAGTATTGATCTGCGGAGTACTAAAATAGGCACATTGCATCATTAAGTAAGTTTGTGAGAATACAAATTCAATCAAAAGGGATTAAGATTTCGCAAAAAGGGATTCACTCCACCTGCCAATAGTGTTATCAACTTCAAAACCAAATCCTTTAGTAGATATCCCAGCTTTATGCATCCCAGCTAGCTTCCTTCCTAATTCAGCCTAATGACTAATAACAATGAACTCATGAAACTGAAGTTCATAACATTGGCTTATAGTTTAGATTCATCATTATCTATCACCTGGTTGCCTCTTGATCCAAACTCTATAAATTCCATGATGATATAAGATCCACCTGTTGGCAATGCCCCAACCTATTAAAAAAATTTAAACAAGAATCTAGGATCAGAAAAATCAGAAAAGATAAATATGTTAACAATAATAGAAGAAAGTTTTAACTTGCTTTGTATGGCTTTGGCACACGGATTGTTCTGGTTTCATACATAGCATCAAGACCAAGAGCCTCTCCTTCAAACATGGCAGGTCCAATACCTCTAAACAAAGTTTCAAATTAGTGGATATCAGAAAAGTCAAGTAATATATAACTCAGAGTAGAGCATATACTACATCTTCTTCACCTGTTAGTTTTAACGAAGAAAGAACCAGCATCAGTATGATAATGAGTAGCAAGATTAATGCAACCACCACCAACAGCACTAATCTTTGTGATTTGAGTTGCTTTTCCTTGTTTTAGAATCCATTCACGAATTGGATCCTCACTCATTGCAGCCTCTACTACCAAAATTAGCCAAACAGTGAAGCTCAAAATAGTAAGAACACTCTGTATTCATCAACTATAAAAAAAATATCTACAAAACCCAATAAGTAACTACAATTAAGTTTAATCCGATTGAATCACAACAATTAACAACATGAACACTAAAACACACATCAGCTATAGATAACTTACTAGCAACAATTCTGGGTTTAGAGGAGTTATTAAGAAGAAGTTTTGGTCGAGCAGAGAAGCAAATACTAAGAGACGCCACTGCCATTTTCTTCTCCTGCTTTGATATTTTCTTCATGAGGCCGTTATTTAATTTACGCCTTTAGAATCTAGCTTATTCGAAGACTGTTTGGATACATGGCTATCTTCGTCCTTGTCTCGTATAAGAATCAGTAAGGGCCTCTAAAGGCCTGGCCCATTAACTATAAAAAAATTTCAACTTCATTGATAAGTGTGCCATGTGTGTAACTCACGCGCGTATTAGATGATGTGGGGTACTGTGGTGTTTGCTCAAAAACGTTTGTAACGATGTAGGTCCCACTGATCTAATTACGTCAGAATCGAGGATTTATTATAAAGATCGTTTATAAAGAGAGATAACCAAACACGGCTGACGGCTGCTATATACTACTCATAAGCGACGAATTTGACGACGAGATAAACAGGTTTGAATTATCTACACTTTATGGGTTTTTGCGGGGTTTGAATTGCTCTTAGTTTTCATAGAGATCATCGTCTAGGTAAATTGAATTCCAATTTCGATATATTTTTTTAATATATCCGAGTATATTTTGAAGTTTCTCATGCCTTAGACTTGACCTTGCTTTGTTTTAGTCTTTGTAAAATGATGATGATGAAGTTAATATATAGCTGTTAACGTTTTCTGGGTTTAGTTTAGAACTTCGAAGGAAACCAAAAACAAAAAAGGATGATATAAAGGTTGTTGTTTTTCTTATTTACAGAGAAAGCATGACTACATTAGATTTGTCCAGAGCTGAGCTTGCTCTTATTGTCCTTTACTTGAACAAAGCTGAGGCTAGAGATAAGATATGTAGAGCTATACAGTATGGTTCCAAATTCTTGAGTGGTGGTCAACCTGGTACTGCTCAAACTGTTGACAAAAACACCAGCTTGGCTAGAAAAGTTTTTCGTCTTTTCAAGGTCTAAACTCCCATTGTTTCAGAATTTCGTATTCTTACTTCATTGTTTGTTACTGTCTTCTTATATTTGGATTGATATTGTTTTGTTATCTGATTCAAAAAATGGTTACAAAATGTGCAGTTTGTTAATGATTTTCACGGTCTTATCAGCCCAGTGCCTAAAGGAACTCCGTTTCCTCTTGTCTTACTTGGGAAGGTATTTATACCAATGAGATGTTGAAACCCTTTTACAAACATTTTGTTCAATCTTTAACTTTTGTTTATGTTTATTTGTTGACCATTTTCAGTCGAAGAATGCGCTTTTGTCTACCTTCTTGTTTCTTGATCAAATCGTCTGGCTTGGTAGATCCGGCATATATAAGGTGAGATAAGCTTAAGGAAACGATCCATATTGATGCTTCATTTGCTATACTAAGTGACTAAAGATTCTTGTTCACTCACATTGTAGAACAAAGAAAGAACTGAATTGCTTGGACGTATATCACTTTTCTGCTGGCTAGGATCATCTGTTTGTACAACAGCAGTCGAGGTTATTCTAAACTCCTCTTTCTCGACATTTTGATTTACTCGCGTTATAAACATAAAATATCAATCTTGATCTTCTCATGTGTATCACAGATTGGTGAGATAGGAAGGCTCTCTTCATCTATTAAAAAGATGAAAAAAGAACTCAAAGATGATGAGAAGCATCATGTAAATACTCTGTAAACTCTCTCATCTTGCTTCTTTATAAAAACTTAATTCTCTTTGTATAAAATGCAGAACGAGCTGTATCATGCTAAGCTTCAGAAATCAAATGATAGAACTCTAGCTTTGATTAAATCAAGTATGGACATTGTTGTGGCCATTGGTCTACTTCAGTTAGCTCCAAAAACAATTACTCCTCGTGTCACTGGCGCTTTTGGTTTTACCACCTCGCTTATCTCATGTTATCAGGTAAAAACTCTCTTTTCCTTTCCACAAACCCAACTTCCAAGTTCACATCTTTCGTTCGATTTCTATAAATTTTCTCCATTTTTCTTATGACAGTTGTTTCCGCCGCGCCCTAAGCTCAAGACACCTTAAAGTAGAAGAAGCTTATATTCTCTGCGTTTTATAGGTTTCAGAATAATTTGTTTCATATTCATTAGTAGACCTGTTGTGTTCAGGTAAATCTCAGGACTCTGTTGTTCCATTAAATGAATTTGTTGCTCTTATAATAAGATTCATTATGATACTTCCTCAAGATTCTTGATTATAATATTGTTTGTTTCTCAAACAAAGACTCTGTTTCTTTACACAGTAGAAATAGAAGCATTATATGTTCAATATATTCATGTTTTGGTTCAGCTTCTGCAAAATAAACAAGTGTTGTAATCTCTAAATGGAGAAAATTTGTATTTACAACACCAATCACCTTGTAACAGACAAAACTTGAGACAACCCAACCCAACGGTCCCAACCCAACCATGTGTACACGAGTTCTAGATCTGTAGTTCACATCCCATATCAACAAGAAAAAAGATTCTCTCTCTCTCTGACCTTTTTACAACAATCTCATTCTGTATCTACTAAACTATTATGATCCAGTGATGTCTTTTGCACATTCTTTAGGTAATATAAGAACAGAGTCTATGCATAGTCCACCTTTCGTGTGAGTACAATCAATTTGAGTCATTGAGAATTTGACTCCTGTTGATATATCTGGATTTGACACTTTAAAATCTCCGACGTGATAGTGACTCCAGGTTCCAGGGTTATTGTTGAGATAACATAATGAAACAGCTTGTTGGTTGTCTGAAGTAGCAAGCTGGAACCTAACAGGTTTGATGTCCCATCCATGAATGTGGTCAGAGTTGCAGATTCTTCTTCCAAGCCTCTTGGATGTTTTACCAAGCTGAATACGGAAGAAGAGACTGTATGTTCCAGATGGAAACTGGATCTCAAACTCTCCTCCTACTTCAAACCACCATATCTGTTGAACATATGCAACTGACTGGAACCTGTATATTCAATATTATAAGATATTAATCACAAGATTTGGAGTACAAAGCTCACTCACTCCAACACAAAGCTTTTTAATTTTAATATTATCCAATGGAATTAAATTATATTCATGTATTCTAGTTGAAACTAGCAAGATGATCAACACTATAGAAGAGTCAAATCAATGAAGACAAAGAAATCATTTTTTTTTAAAAGAGTAGAACTTCGATCTTAGAAGATGGAGGAGTTACCTGGATTCATCGGTTGGGATGTGAGTCCAGTATCTCCGATCATCAATTCCAGTAATCCTTAGTGCCTTTGAAGAAATCAACAAACAAAGACGACCTGTATTCTTATCAATCCACAATTCCTGTTCAAAAAAAAACAAATTTTAGAAATAAAAAACTTTTTTTTTGGTTTTTAACATTTAAGGAGAAAGAAAAATTATAACCTTTGTGCCATTATCGAAGAGATTAGGTTGGGTAAGCTTTGCATAAAGACGTTTCTTTATTAATTTCCTCAAAGTAATTTCATCAAACACCTTCCGTGCAATAACCAAATAATTAGAAGGTAACTTCAATTCCCATATAAAATCAGCTGAAGATGCTCGATGAAATACCCTGTTAAGACGAGCAAGCCTACAAATCTCCGTTGGATCAAGCCGTGTCATAATCAACGCTACACAATTCTCAGGTAAATCAACCAATCTGGGTTTCATCGAATTAACTTCATCTTCCCGATCAAACTCAGCCAAACCTCCTGAGATATTCGCGCCCATAACAAATGGATAAAGCTTACAATTCAAATCTTTATTCCATGGCCGCGGAGAATCGAGTTTTTTTTTCTTGGAATTATTTATCTTCTTCTTATTCTACGGTTTTGAACATAAGAAGAATATAAATACAGAAAGCAAAATTATAAATAAGAATATATATTTTTTAACCGTATGGAAAATATATTCAAAGGTCAATTCTCCTGAGCCTAACGATTATATAAATGCTGCAGTGTAGTATACGTATCTACTACATCTGAATGATACGTACATTTTTCGTGGTTGAGTCGGGTCGGGTCGGGTTCAGATCAATGTGTTTAAGTGATTACAAGTTGGCCACTTGGCCTACTTGTTTGGGTTAAAGTTTACAAGTGGATCTTACACGCGTTTATAATAACTGCCGCGTTATTTTTTTGTGTGTGACGTGGATTTTTATTTTTTATCGGTTATATAACTTTATAATACTAGTACTTTTGTTTTTTTTTTCTTTGTCTGAAATTGAATATAATTAACAACAAATATTTTAATTAGTAATTCCCTCCAACACTATTAAATGTAATTTTTTTGGATAAAAATACATTAATTTTTTAATTAAACATGAATATCATTTTTCAATTAAAATTTATTTTTATTAAAAATTATATTTTTATAAANGTATTTATTATTTAGGGGTTAAAGTTTAGTATTTATGCTTGGAGTTTAGTATTTAGTATTTATTATTTAGGGTTTATAATTTTGATTTAGAGATTAGAATTTAGTATTTTAAGGTTGGAGTTTAGTATAGTGTCTGGGTTTAATATTTTTTGTTTGGGATTTATATAATTTTCACAAAATAAATCTAATTTTTAATTTAATTAAATTTTTAAATAGTAATTTTATCCTTAATTAATTTTAATGGTATTTATATAATATAAATTATATTTAGTAATATTTAAAAAAATTGCCCTATTTTAATTCGGTGCTTATGTCGGAGCCCACTTTATCCATTTTTTTTGTTGATTATTTTTGAAAAATAATAAGTTATGGATATGGTGCGTTTGGCTGCGATGATCGATCATTGTATAACTGTGGAACTGAATATAACTGAATTTAATAAATCAATTTCTTAGTTCCAAAATTAAATTATTGTATTTAGCTCAGTAATAGTATTAAACTATACCTAAAATAATAATGTAGTCGAACGTTCTACTTTTTGTCCGTATAATATCACATGCAATTCAACTTTCGTTATTTCACTAGCAAAATTATTATCCTGTCTCAATTGATATAATTATATACAACAGTATTTAAAATCCAATATAATATAATAATATATTATAGTGCATGGTAATATGAAAACAGTAGACATTAAAATATTGCCATATTGGAGTCAAAGTCTTTTAGATTATAAGATAAAGCATTGGGATATCATTAGATAATGTACTTTTTGATCAAATGTTTTCATATTATAACATTATTTAGAAGAAAAAGTAACTAACATGGTCTCTCTCTTTTCACCTAAGTTGGGAAAAAAAAATCAAATTGCCTTAAATAATAATCATATTCATATAATTTTATAATGTGGACACTTCGAAATGCAATTATTTACGAATAAAATACATAAATAATGTCGGGTTACTTTATCCACTTGGCTTACGTATCAACCAATCAGTAGACAATTGAGAGGTTCACACAGTTTAGGCATTACGTGGATCCAAGTCATTAGATCGGGTTAACACGTCATCTAATTTTCTTATCCCAATCTTTAGATATTACTAACACTATATTTTAATTTCTGAAACGTTCTTTTTGTTTGTTGAGGTTATCTTAAAAAGATCATACAAGACTACAAAAGTGGAGGAGACACTAATCGATTTGTAAGCCACATATTTTGATAACATATCAAAATATTATAATAATACCAATAATGTTATTTTGAAAACTAATCCAAAATCGAAAAGAAAGATTTTTTCTCTCGAGTTTGTCGGGATTTTTGTTCTATTTTAGACATAATATATGATAATAGAGGTTGGGTTATTTATGATAAGGAGAGCTACGAGAACGACATTATATCTAAAAGTGTGACATATATATATATATATATATATATATTAATTCTCTTTAACTGAGAGTTTATTTACAATCAAAAAGCGTATATGACACATATTTTTTCGTAATTTTGGGCAAACGAGTAGATTATTCGGATCGGATTGGTAAATCCAAAATATATCGGATTCGGATTAATCAGATATAGATGAATAAAATGATCGGTATAATTTGATTTTCAATTCTAATTTTGGATCAAATTTAATCAGTTTAAAATAATTAATTTATTCGGTTTGTTCGCGTTATTTGGATTATTCAAATTAAAATTTAATTTAGGAGGTAAAATTATATAATTTTAATAGAATAAATCGATTAAATAAAATTTTCGATCCGATTAATCCATTTTTTTTTGCGTTGATCAAATTCGATTATACTTTAATTCGAGATTTTTTTTCCGGTTTATTCGGTAAAATTTAAAAATTTTGAACAACCCGATTACCGAATAACTCGATCCGTTTAATCCGAATGCCCATGCTATTTTTTCATAATAAATTAAACCGTAATTAAACAGTGTATTATAAAAAAATTGCAAATCTATTGGTCATGGGATGATCAAACGCAATGAATTTTGTACAAGGTTTAAACTGTAAGCTCACAACGACATCAAATTACTCCAATGAATCCAGAACCCAATTTGAGAGAGGTAAGAAATAAAATAGAAAAAAAAACCACACGAAAGATTAAAAAACGAAGTCTGCAACTCACGACTAGAAGAGTAAAACCATGTTATGATGATTTATAAATCTTGCTTAAACTCAAAGTTTACTTTACTTACTGCTGTTTCGTACCATCGTTCTCTTGAGCAGGATTCACAGGTGTGGACGAGCCACTACGTTTACTAGACTGACCTGTTATTGTTCTACCCATGAATCTCCCTGCTTTGCTCAATCCACTACCGACAGCCCCGAAGCCGCTACCAACCATCCCAACACCTGAGCTCACTCCAGTTCCAACCATCCCGACTCCAGTACCAATCCCGGTACCAACCATTCCTACACCACCAGCAAGACCACTTCCCACCATGCCAACTGCATCCATTGTGCTACCTATAACACCTGCTTCCTTCAATCTCTTTCTTTCTTCCATTATTTTCTTCTCGTCTTCTAATGCAGCCATTTGCTCCTCTTTGCTGAACTCATGATAATGTACCTTCAACAAATTTTAAACAATATGTCATTTCTGGAAACGGCAAAATATACAAGGGAAAATCTACCTTAAGAGTTATAGTTCCTCTATCTTTCTTATCTTTTACTTTCAAAGTATCAAGTGAAGATAACAGATTTAGCTCCATTTCTTTTGTAACCCCAGCTTCCAAACTGCTTAAGGGAAGTTTCACAAGTCCTAGACGCTCGTCTTGTCCTACGTCTTTATCAAATACCTGTCAAAGTGTTTTAATATAACGAAGAGAATAGTTAATATATGCAATATTTACAAAAGTTGAACAATGATGAAGTATAACTGTTTCAGAATGCAAACCTCTATAGTGAGCGACTGGGTTTCTTTGTCTTCTGCAATCAATTCAAATGTTTGGTCCCAAACAGGATTCAGGTTGTTCTCGATTGCCTTTGTTTTATACTTGAATACAGGACGAATGTGGATGGTTGCGTAAGGATCAGATTTTCCAATCAATTCCTTATTCTTCAAGTTAGTTGCTTTTACTACTGTTACTATAAGCTTTCCCTGTGGCTTAAGCTCCAAATCACTGGGAAAGATAAAAGATAGAGGGAATCAGCAAGCAGAAGAGGAGAGAAGACAAAAGACGCAAAATGAAAACAAGCAGAACACAAGAAAGTACCTCAAATCAACAGGAATACCACCGATGGGAACAACGATTCTATGAGGCCACTGAAGCATGTCTTTGACAATAGTATCAACGGTATCCTAACAGAAGAAGCAAAATACAGTGAATAAGACCAAATGGTAACAAATAAAACCTCTGAAAGCTGCTTGACCTACAAAGAGAAGAACTTACATCAATCATATCAGATAATCCAGGAATTGCTGTCAAGCTTCCACCGACAGCCTTCAGAGTGTAATCAATTCTCGGTTTTGGCTGTTGGGATCATTTAACAAGTTGGTAAACAAGATGATATAAGAAAATGCATATGAATCCGGAGCTTTACAAGAAAATAAGGTACCTCTGCAAGTAGAGCAACAACAACAGCAGATATGCAAGGAATCTCATCCGCAAGTTGAAAGATAACACGTGCAACTGTGAAAACTTGAAGGTCCTTCAACTGTTTCAGCCAGAAACAAGTATTTGTAGAGGTAATCAATCTCAATTGGGAGGCGATATTCAAGGCACAGATGGATACGTTAATCTTAAATTATAGACAACCAAAGAGAAAGTACTAAAATATTTTTCTAGTAACCTGAATGGGTATGGAAGCAACAAGTGCTGCTGTAACACCCAAAACGATATTCGGATCACCACCCCATCGAAGATCAACGTCCATTGTGATTTGACCTTCTTTGAAACTTTGAACGCGAATACCTGCAACAGTAATTAATTATGCATGTGCTAAGGCTTATAGCAAAATTAACCTACAGACAAATGCATGTGGTAAAGCTTACATAAAACACTTGGCAGGCAACTCATCCAAAATAGATAGTAGGACAATGAAATGGTAAACAAAGAGGAAATATAAAAATAGCCATCACAAAAGATAGATGTTGTTCGCCGTAATTTACCTTCAATCTTTGGTGCTACGGTACCCAGAGTCAATTTGTTGAACTTCAAGGAAGTAATTCCTGGTGGTCTGTAATCTTCGAGCAGAGGTTCAACAGAATCTCTAATTACCATAGTTGCCGCCTGGAAATTAGTCAACAGAACAACACAAAATTTATACTCTTTGATGGCCAAGCTGCACTATGGCAAATGTTTTCTAGCATTCTAAAAGCTTAACCCATCTTAGGTGTCAATAAATACTAAATTTGTGTACCAGCAAAACAGTTAGCAATCTATGAGTCCTTTCGAGACAAGCTAAAAACTCACCAGACTCTTCACTAAATTTAACTTGTGAGTAGAACTTGACAATATAACTACTCTCCCCTTCCTAAGATATCATCAATTACCGATACCATTATTAAGATAAATATGAGAATATTTGAAACTTTCAACAATTCATATGACAAACTAATGCACCTAATGTTGCTATAAACTAATAATAAGAATCTCACCTCTGCAATAAATGGCCACATCTTGCTCAGTAGTTTATTCAGCCATTTGACCTGAAATAAATCTCAAGTATAAATCATGTCGAACCCCAAGTATGGAAGATAACCAAGCGAAACGATGAGAAGTACCTGTTCAAATGCTGGAAAAGAAATCCATTGTGGGAAATTATCACCACAGATTTTCTTCAAATCGTCTCTGCTAAGAGCACCTAGAAGTTTCATATCAACTGCCTGTAAGAAGAGAAGACTATAACTAGTCAAATTATATATAGTATTGGAAACAACTCTACTCATGTCAGAAGTTGGATGATTCTCTCGAGTTGAGCAGATGAACAATAGCATGGTACAGTAACGTCAACAATTAGAAATAACAGAGTGATTTTGCTTTAAGTCGGATCATTTGGGATATCAAAAGCAAACACTGATAACGCAACGCATTTCAGCTAATCACATGGCTTAAACAACCAATCTATCAGCACAAACAATCACGAAGCATATTTTAAATCCCAGATTTGAAAAATCTTAAAATATCTCGATGAATCAAAATCGATTAATGGATTTCAATCAATTTGAGGATAAGAAGATTGATTTTCAGGAATTCAAGTTAAACAAAAAAACACGCAAAACAAAATTGAATCTAACCTTAGCGACTCGCTTGGACGAGCGGTGCGTCATCATACGACTCCAGCCAGCCATTAGAGCTACACCGAAGATAATCCCGAACAGAATTCCAGAAATCAAACCCATTTTTCTGCAACCAAAACAAAGACTCCGATACGATCGATCAGGAACTCGAATAATCCCTAGAAAACAAGCCAAACAAAAAAAACAATCTGAACCTTTTGTAGCAACGCCAAAATCAAAAGTAAAAGCGTCGGCGACAGTTTATCTTCAGAGGATTGATTAGAGTCAAGTGGATGAATCAGAACAAATTAACAACAACGCATTCAAGGTAGGCCAGAGAGATAGATAGAGAGAGAGTGTGTGAGAGATAATGGGAAGAGGATGCGAAGCGTGAGAAACTGTTCCTTTCGAATAAGAGTTTGTATTTAATTCATCTTCTCAATAACTCAATGTTTACTCCCTCAGATTTTTACATTTTCTTAAATTTGCCCCTTTAGTTTCTTAGTTAAAAGCATCCACAAGATTAATTATACATGATTTTAGTTTAGTATAATGCCATTTTTGTTGAATAATCATTTTCTTATGCACATATATATATTGTTGATTAGTTGATTCAGTTTAGCTATATAATTGCACGTATATATAACTGTTTATTTTAATATATAAAAATATGATTAATCTTACAATCATAATATGTAATATATTTACTTATTTTTTAGATATAGAAAATTTAATCATATAAAGATTTAAATTTAGAATGATTTTACAAAATTAGATATATTTAGCTTTTTTTACTTAGCAAGTTAATCAACAAGTATCTTTATCATATTGCAATAATACATGGATTTAAACTTATATGTAATAATATTTACAAAAAATGTGTACAGTAAGAGAAATTAGTGGTCTATTTATTATGTGTAATCCAAATTTATTGAATTCCTTTTTTTTGGTAAATATTTATTGAATTCCTTTTTTTGGTAAATATTTATTGAATTCCTTGTCTTTTATTACATTTTCGTTATAAATCATGCTACGTACATTTCTTTATATTTTATATTATCTTCTCGGTCAAATAGATTATGATTATAGAAATTGGAATGTGATAAAAATACATGGACCAGTTTGAGAAATTAAAGATTCTTCCTCGTTAATGAGGCAACGAACGTTTTATTAGTTCGATTCACGTGACTTGGTAATAAAATATCTCAAAGAGTTAAGATGTGTTTTACCACAAATCACATCTTCGGTTTTACATTGCACAAGACCAGAAACGCATACAGTTATTTTTACTAGTCTTTAGTAATTTATCTTCCAAAGCTTAAGATAATTAAGTAAATGATTTATCTATTTTGAACCGAAGTAGATCGGTTTCGGTTTGTTCGTTTTTAGGTGATTATACCTATCGGAACTTTTTTATTTTTTATTCGGTTCAGTTTGAATTATTATTCGGTAACTGTCAAAAATCATATTTCGGTTCGGTTTAATCGGTGTAAATTAAACCGAACAAACGGAACCGAAAGATGAATTTTCAGATTTATTTGGTTTATTTGGCTTAATCGGATTGAATTCGGAAAATTTTTTTTATCCAAAACCAAACCGAACAAACCGATATTTTTTTGGTTTTATTTCGAAACTAATTTTTAAAAACCGAACAAATCGAAAAATCGAAAAAACTGAATCGTTTAAACTGAATAAACCGGATGCCTAGGACTACTTACGATCATTTATTATCACAATTAAAATACGTGACCTACTCCATGATCGTCTCCGTTAAATTTTAACTTTTTAATTAATGCAATGGTGGAGAAGGGGACCGACATCTCTACGCGCCAGCCAGCGCGTGAAGTTATTAGCTAAGAAACGTCGTCGTCACAGGGTTTCAATTTTAACCACACTTTCCAATCCGAGAGAGCAGGAAAAACTTTTAGTTACCATCGTTTACTTTTTTTTTTTTTTTTT
>KE157265.1:43817-66139 GCA_000411055.1 Leavenworthia alabamica
CACACTGCCTCCAACCACTTGACCTTGACCACCGGCTAAGTAAACAGTTAAACTAGACGCAGCTGGTGGAGCCGGAGGTGGAAGAAACGAGCCTGAGAGAGAAAGAATCTCAAACCTTCCTTGAAAATTAACGACGTTAGAACAGCCACGTCCGCCAGGTTGTCTAACGGTAACGTTTGTAACGGCACCGTTTCCAGTCAAGACGCATACACCACATTGACGGTTTGAAGTGAAGACAGCTAAGCTTTCCATTACATCGCAGCCGTTATTTATCTCCATGACGTGGCATCTAAGGGCATTTGTGGAGTCGCGAGTGATGATGATCGGTGCTTTGGGTTTGTTCTTGGAACCAACGGGTCTGCCACGTGGCCTTTTCTTCTTGCTATTTTCTACTACTGAAAGAGCCAGGGCTTGGTTTTTGCCGGAGGAATAAGAGTGGTCGTTGTTGGGGTCAACTTTATCTTCTACTCTGTCCTGTTTTAGTCCAGCGTTTTCATGGTGATAGTGATGAAGATCGCTTTGTAGAAAATGCGGTGGAAGAGAACCAGATACTTCATCCATTTCTTCCCCGAAAACCTAGTTTCCACTTCTGTTTCGTTTAAAAGTGAGTCTATATAGGGAACAGTGAAGGCTTTTAGGTTGATTATATAGTATACACATATAGCTAGGTCTACCTATGAAAAGTGAAAGTGAAGTAGTAGGGTAAAGGTTGTGGCTTAAGGTAAAATTTCAGAAGAATTGGTGGGTTCTGTTTTGGCAACAACACAAGAGCGTGCCCATTGGGTTCCACTTGTTTGGTCTTTTTGGTAGCTAAACCAATGTATAAAAGTTTGATGTTAAAGGAAGTCAAAGACTTGAACTAAAAAAAGGAGAAAAAAAATGATACTGAAAATGTGAAGTTCTATAGACACCAACGAGGCAACAATTCACCGTAAATTGTGAAGGGGTAATTTAGAGAAATAAGAAAGCGTGCATGAAACTGTAAAAGTGTCTAACATGTGCCGTCATGGGAAATTACAGACATAACTAGTCAGACCGTGTCTTGTGGGATATAACTACTCATAATTTACCATTCTTTATCATTTTCTTTTTCTAATTTATAGTTTATATTAAGTTTCCATCATTTCCCTTTTCATCGACCTTTACTGGATTTGACATTTGTCGTTAATTAGTTCAAAATCAAATTGTATTTTTATGAACTGGTGCTTAGCTACGAATTTTAAATGCTACGATTTCGTTTCGTGTGTGTTTGACCGCTTAGGAAGAAGACAGGTTGTGTAGGCCCATTACGGAACAACGGCGTGTGGGCGTAATCCCTCTCATCCATCTCTGTTCCAGCCCACCTACTTACCCGACCCGACCCAACGATCTCAGGTTTTGTCATCGTTTGAAAGTGAGCCCAGTCACTGTTGGGGCCTGGGGGGATGTGATCCATCACTTAATTAACATGTCTTTGTCTTAATCTTTAGAGAAAAATGAGAATAACAGAGCATCAATTTGGTCTCTTCTGTTTGTTCAGTAATTAAGAATTACTTGCTCGTGAATGTACATCGTTTTGTGGTACGTTTTGTTTTATCTCTCTTTAGAAGGTAATAATAGATTCTCCTATATGAATGAAGTACTAGTGTACTACAATCCATTTGATATTAATTCATTATCTATCACATATGTAAAATACGTTGTCAGTATCGCTGGAAGCCAGTAAAAGTGTTTAAGGAGAAGCTTGCATGTCAAGCCTATGCGAACTTAAAAGTATATAAATCAAACAGATAAATCTATAAAAACAAAGCATTAACATGACAAGCCAACGTGAAAGACGAAAGCCAAAACAAAGAGCAAAAATCAGCACCACTGGAGTAAAACTGGGCCAACCGATAAGCTAAGCATGTCAGCAAGAGCGATCTGAACCTCGGTAGAGCCATGTTCGCAGCAAACCAAGCTAGCGAGAAGTGGAAATAGACATTTCAGGTTTTTCTCAAATGATGACTCTTCCAATGTACATATTGCTTGTAGTGTAGCAACTATAAGAGGAGCTCTTGCTGCTAATTCCCTTCGTTTTCCTGATCCCAGAGGTATTCTCCATCGGTACTCACTAGTTCGAGATGATTCTGGTTGTTGTTTTTTCCCAAAAGAAGAAGTATCGATGTAGAAGTTGAGAACTTCTTGACAGATGTTGACTAGATGTGATTCTATTTCCTCTTTATTGTCTGCTTCTCTGTTTTTGTCTGTAACGAGATTCTGTAAGAATGTGAGGCAGATTTGGTAAGACTCATTTTCCAGACGAAGTAGAGGAGGATCTTGCATCTGTGTCATGGGTCCTAGATCTTGTAATCTTGAACGGAGTATAGAGTTACTGTTTATGCCATGAGCATGTAAAGCTATGCCGTGCAATGCATCAAAGAGCACTAATGTGTTTGTCGCTGAAAGCTGACCTTTATACATGTTGTAAATCTCCATCACAGCCTGAAAAAGAAAGAACATTACGACAACAAAATTTGCATCTTCAAAGACAAAGCTGAAATATTACAAATCAAATAATTTGGTCCACACACTGATGCCCGATCTGTAAAGGCTTGAGGGGTTCTAACCTGAATCAACAAAAGCTGAACAGCAGCTCGGCACTTAGCATCAGAGATAGCGGTGTAAAGACGGGTTGCTGTTCTCTGACTCTCTACATTACCATCTGCGCCAACTGGAGCAGCAGATTCAGCATTACTGTTCTGAATGCTGTGAGCATTTCTCTGGCTTCTCTCTACATATTCTTCGCTTAGGAAATAAGAAAAGTCTGGGCAAGTTGACTTGGTCGCTTCTTTTAAAGATGACACCACCTCTAACCACTTTTCCTCAGAGAATAAGCCATCAGCATCGCTCATCAAACGAACAAACGCAGCAATACCAATCCCTGCAAGGCTCTGGTGAGGTCTCTTTATGAAACTCACAAGAAGCATTAGCACTTTATTTAGAAGTGGGTTGACTGTAGTGTAGAATTTGACAAAGAGATCCACTACAAGCTGTAATGCTAATGTGCAGGTCTCGTAGAGCCATGCATCATGATCTAACTCATCCACATCACCACCATAAGTTCCTTGATCAGCAGATTCATCTTCGCCAGAAGGATCAATAGAATGCCGTACGTAGTCGAATATAGGAAATAAAACAGACTCGAATATTTTTTCCCATAACGGTAGAGAAAATAAATGGCCGTGGTTGCGTAAGGTATCAAACATAATTTGTAGTGCGCTTTTCCTGATCTCTGGTCTTTGATCAAAACTAAGCTCTGATAAGCCTGCACAGTAGACATAGGAAGGTGGAACACATCAATAAGGATCTTCAACTAAGATAATACATGAAAAAAATAAATAGTTTGAAAATGCCTTATATATACAAACTATTTAGTTTAAATTTCTACCTGATAGTAAGGGAAACCAAAAGTATAGATGATTATTGTTGTTTGTCATCTCCTCGTTCTCTTGTTTCCCGCTTTTTCCAGTGGGGAGAGATGACTGAGAAATCTTTTCCTTGTCTTTGTTCATTGATGGTGAATTAAGATCTCCTTCTGCAAGTTTTGTTGCACAATACCGCAGGAAAGCTATTGAACTGAGACTTATATCCTTGCTAAATCTATTATTGGTGAATGCAACTAGGCAATTCACACAATCTGTAAACGTGGTGGTTTCGGTCTCAGTGATATATGGGAAATATTCTCGAATAATCTTCTCAATAATCTCAAAGGACAGAAACACAATATTTTTGTGGTCGTCATAAGCAGCTGTGGTAAAAACCTGCAAAGAAAGAAAACACATGGTCAGGACCACAGAAGTAAACCAAAGTTTCTTGAATAAATGTGGTTACCAGAGAACTACAATAAAAGCCTACCAGAAACATGCTTTTCCATCCTGACTTAACATTATTTACACGCGACAATACCATCTGAGAAACACATCGGATGATAAGTTCTCTGATTTCAACATCATTACTTCTACGCATAACAATGACAAAAGGTGTCATAAATTCATTCTGGAAGTTGTAATTAGCCAACTCCTCCCGTTCCAGGAATTTCATTGACAACTGACGCAGAGAATCCATCGCAAATATTGCAATAGAAAGATTCTCTGAGCATCCAATGGTCACAAAGAAAGCAGATAGCACTTGCCAAATGCTTGACCAAACAAGCCTTATGCGGTTCATGTTATAATGCCTGTCACCAGTTACCAACAGAAAATGTCAGCTTATTTACTTGAAGTTGCTAAGAACAGAGTATGTCTGTTCTATGCAGCATAAGAACAAAGTATGTCTCTTCTATGCAGTATATGAGAGAAAAAAAAGAAAGGGAACTTAGCGATTCTTACGCTATCTCAACAATCTTTGTGAGGCTAAAAACGCGTGGATTAGTAGGAGACCGCAACTCTTCCATAGAAACTTTGCAGAGAGCTTTAACAAAGTCTATTATAGCTTCACTGTTTAGTTTCTGACTCTGTGCAAATATTGGATTCATTTCACCAACTTGCCCCAACAAGTTCAAATTTGAGACTATGCTGCTCATCTGTTCTTGTTTCACGTTCCTAGAACCTTTTCCGCCAAAACTCATGCTGTCATATGAACCCCTCAAGACACCTGGAGCTGCATATTGACTTTTCCCAGGACCCTTCCTTTTCAGAACAGGAAGCACATATTGTTTAGATTGCTTTGATTTCTCCAACTCATTTTGCTTGGAAGCAAAAAAAGTGGCATCTGGAGGGGCACCTTGTCCTAGGAGATGTAGCTGCTCAAAACGGGAAACACAAGTTAGTATATGCTCCCAGGCATCTTGCAAATAGTTCCCCTCTTCAGCAGCAAGCCTGAGAATCGCCTGCAAAAACAACAAACATTGATTTAGGATCCAGACAAATTTTATTGGGGAAAAGACAACAGTTATATCAGAAAGAAAATATTATCGACCAAAAAGTGACGCAAGGAATAGATTGAGAACGAGATAAGTTGGTGACAGGATACTCAAGATATATCATGGTTTTTGGTACAACGAGGGGAGGGTAACTATTAAAAGAAAAAAGTCACATAAAGTAGAATACCAACCTTAATGGCTTCAATGTTTTTCTGTTTGATATCAGCTGGGGAGTGAAGCGAAGTGAACTTTGCTAGTGAAGTCACAAAAGCATCTCTATGGGTCTTCATTGACATCAAAGAAGTGGCATGGATTGCATGGTGGAAACCTTCAAGACATAAGTTGATAACTATCAAATCATCACTCTGGTCTAGCGGCACGCTGAATGCAGCAAGCATAGGAGCCCAACAAGCCTCAATCATAAATCTGAGAATAACCACATCTGTTGCAGCATAGTAGGTTGACCTGCAAACTCACGTAAATTCCAATACTGCATCAGCTCAAAGATGCCTAAAAGATGGAACAGTTCAGCAGAAAAGTTCTGAGTTGAAAAATACATTTTTTGAAAGGAAGAGTGAGTGATCTTACTCGGATTTGCGAGCTTTTTCCTTAAATTGCTCTTGCATATGCTTCATCAGATCATCACTTGTTTCTACATATGAATCTCCACCTTGCTTACGGATCACTATGTTTAATATACCATCCAAACCAAGCATTCTGTTTGAGTTTGCGTTTTGTTTCTGTTGCAAAGTTAAATCATCTTCTTTCATCTTTATCTCTTTCTTTGTTATCCTTTCATACAGCGACCTCATATAGTCCGCAGGTAAATCTTTTCCGTCATCTATTCCACGATTGTTTCTGATGAAGTCATCGGCAGACATCTATATATGTTCCAAAAGAAAGAAAAAATACACAAAGAACTTCATCAACATTCTACCTCAAACTTCCACAGTAACTGTGTTTACCCTAGACAATAAATGAAACAAACCTTGTTCTTCACCATGGGGTTGTGGGCATCAGTATTGAGCATGATCACAGAATATGCAAGAACATAAGCTGTATCTGCGCTAGTAAACACCTTAGGATTACACTTGCAGTAACGTTCAGCAAACTTTTCCATGATTCGGTCAATCTTTTGTGCTTCTCCTGGCAGCCTAAAACCTTCAAGAAAGGCTCTAATTGCCTCATCAAATTCCATTCCTCGGAAATCAAAAGAATCCACATATGCATGCATCACCTTAAGAGCTAACTCTTCTCTTTCTCCAAGATAATCACCTATCAAACTTTTATTTAACCCTGACACATCTTTGAGAAAAACTGCTATCTCTTCAGGAGACTCGCCCACCTTACCCGCGTTGATGAGAAACTCAATGCCTTTCGTTGGCTTCCGATTAAAAAGAGAAATACCTTCCTGGGACAAACATTTGAATTAGAATTAATGACCACAGAACAATAGAATGTCGCTCTTCTCATTATTTCTCCTAATACTCAAACCATATTTACATTCTCACCTGAAGTTCGAGTTTGTAAGCCCGGCGCTGCTCGATAGCCAGAGCATCAGATGTACCTCCTGAAGATTCAGAATGGGTATCTGATCCGTCAGCAGACTCATCAGCATTTCCATTTCCAAAGTGAGGACTTCCGGATCCCAGTTCAACCTCAAGTGCTTCAGATTTATTCAAGGAATCAAAAATTGGCAGGCGCAACTGCTTGTTCAACCAATCTCCCATCGATTTCAATATGGCTACTAAGCATTTCATGGCTTCAAGTTTCATAGCTGTCTCCTGAGGTGGCAACAACGCTGTAGCTGTACCAGAAGGAACCCCTTGAGCCGTTTTAAGAAGACCATTGACCATCCTAAACATAAAAATACAGAGGATATATACGTTATAAATTACACAAAAAACTTCTTCCACCCCACCAAAACTTAACTCTGAACAGCGAAGCATCAAGGGACCTAGCATACCTCTCAAAAATATTTGATGAGTTGACATCACAATCGTAGTTCAAGAATAAATCAACTAGAATTTGTGAATCCAAACAAAGCTTGTCAAGAAACCGAAGAACACTCATCTTCTGTTGAAAATTAGGCTGAGCTACATTCTCCACGACTCTAAGAACAATCATTGGGAAAAAAACTCCAATCTCGGCCTTTAACCCAGCCCGAAATCTTGCAACCAGACTGATAAATATAGAGCAAGAAAGCTGGAAGATAATCATAAGAGTAGAAGGGCTGTTCTTCAACAACGACAAACACAAATACTGTTTGATAGCACCTAAAAACCTGTTCAGCAAAGATGGCAAATCATCAGTAGAATAAAATATGACTTCTCTTCATACCAAACAAAAGCAAATAGGAACATACCTCTCGCTTGTCCTAAAGATAGCTCCAGAATTTTCCAACAAGATCTTCAACAGCTCAAGAGCCAGAATCTTCCCTCTCATCGACTGCGGATCTGTGGAAGACTCCTTTGGAGGCGATTTCATGGAGAGCTTACAAAGCGCCCTAAAAACTAAGTAGGCATCTCTCCGCAGTTTATTCTCTATCTGAACTTCTAAATCATCATCTCTCTCAGCTTCAACATCTGCTAGCTCCACTTTCCTTCCCTCTAAAGCCGACTTGTACATACTGATCTCCCAATACTTGGCGTCCAACATATCTTTATCAGTGGAGTCCAACAAATCCGTCGGATTCGTAGTCTCCACTGTGCTAGTCCCTAATGCCTCAGCCTGGCCTCCTGATCCTGGCATTGTAGGATTCAATACGCCATCGATATCCTGAACGATTTTGGTGATGAAACCTTGAACAAATTGCGTCATCGTTCCATCAGCATCTGATTTTTCAATCGGCTGCATAAGCTCAGCCACAACGATCGGCTGAATTGGGACTGTTGACGAATCCGCCTCCATCCTCCGAAACACAATCACAAGAATCTGGATCAGCGAAGCCTTGGCAGTCGTCTGATTCACAACGTTTTTGCTTCCCAAGTAAATGTCGTAACAAGTACGTACAGTCAGGAGTAAGCCATCGCCATGGATCCTCAGCGAGATGGAGTTAATGGCTGATAACAAAGTCTTTAGCACAGGTAATTCAATGGATTCATCTCCCAAATCATGGCATTTACAAACGGACTCGATCAATTTAAAAAGAAGAAGAGACTCGGCTCCTCCAGAGGGTTCCGCTTCACCACGAATGTAGCCATGTGCGATCAGTTTCTGAATGCAGTCAATAGCAGGTTCGACGATCTTCGCGAGACCAGTACCACAGGCATTGATCAAAGGGCTGAAGATGAATTCGGAATCGGCGAGTGAGTATTCTATCGAACCACCGTCGTTAAGTGGACCGGGAACAGACGAATCAGGGTCAGAGTCAGAAGTAGAAGATGACGGAGGTGATGATTTCTGCGGCGAACTTAGCCGGTCGATAACAGCTTTGCATTCGTTAGCGAGCTTAGAGTGTTTCCGCCACGACGCGTTCTTAACGATCTTCTCTAAAGCTGGTGTTACGACTCGACTCAATCGGGAATCAGCTTCCGAGGAAGCCATTCCCAACTATCACGGCGAGCTCAACGACTCAACTCGTAGACAGATCTGAAACCACGAAATTAATTAGACCAATAAAGGACGAATTGCCACGGAGCTCTGAGTCCGATCCGAGTTGGATCAGCGAGTATGACTCAAAACGCTGCAAAAGGAAATTGAAGGATAAGCAAAGTGGTAGACGAGACGAACTTCAGATCCCGTCGTTCTCGTTTGATTTTTCTGCATAGAAATGAAAATTTAGATACATGACCGAAATACCCTTCAGTTGACACTGAACTTGGATGGCCCACTTTGTAGTTTGAGTGAAATTCAAATACCAATTTCTACATTTAACAATCACAACATTTTACAATTTCCGACATTTTACATTGTTTTATATAGCCATGGCCATTCGGTTTGGTTTGTTCGGTTTACTGAAAATCGAACTAAACTAGATCGATTTCGATTTGTTCGGTTTTAGGTGAATAAATCGATTGAATTTTTTTCATTCGATTTTCGGTTTGATTCAGTTAAAATTATTATTCGGTTAACCGAATAATTGTCAAAAATCATGTTTTGGTTCGGTTTATTCGGTTTGTTCAGTTTATTCGTTGTAAATTAAACCGAACAAACCGAACCGAAAGGTGAATTTTCAGATTTATTCGGTTTATTTGGGTTAATCAGATTGAATTCGGAAATATTTTTTTTACCTAAAACGGAATAGAATAAACCGAAAACCGAACTGAACAAACCGATATTTTTTTCGCTTTTACTTCGGAACTGATTTTTGAAAAGCGAACAAACCGAAAAACCGGATGCTCTAAGGCTAGTTTTATATTTTACCTAAACGGCACAAAGGTAAGAGGATAGTTAATTTTATTAGGGTAATTCTAAAAGGTTTAATTATTAAAAAGTGACAATCTTGGACCAAATAAAGTTAATAATCACCAATTTATTGAGTCTAAAAACACATTTTCTAGGGCTGTCAAAAAAAAACATACACACTCATCGTAGGCTCGTTTAGACCTAATTAACGACCTTATTTAAGCCCTAATTGACACCATTAATTAAAGCCTCTCACTGTTACAGATCCCATACTATCAAGAACGAGACTTCTCTTTCAGATCATTTCTGAAACTAAAAGAGAAATATATTCAAATGATTTGCTTGCAATAAGTTTCCACTTTACAATAATAAAAGTGAAAAACCCTAAAAGGTTACAAATCCTAGTTGAATAAATTAACAATGTTGTATATGCATAGAAACAATTTGTGTTTGTTTCACTTTACATAACCATGCAACAAAGAAACTCTTATAACAAACATACAAGCAAAAAATATCCTGAAACCTGAGTTATCAAATACATAAATATAATACAATCTGATTCCCAGTTATAAATTGGGAAACGATATGCATAATGAGGTGTGAGATAAAGAGTTAGAAATTGGTTATAGTGAGAACCTTACCATGTTTCTACAAAATCTCCCCATGTCTGAATCCATTGTCTTCACAGTCCATGTTTGAATCCAAACCACAAGGAGAATCATACCATTTGGAGTTTTCTTGATAGAAGCTATCAACTTGTATACCAGCTAAACCTACATCTGTTACTGTACCTTCATGTTCATGTCTCATCGGTTTTGTTAGTTTAGACTCTTCACAATTCAGTATGCTCTTCTCATCAAATTCATTGGACTTTAACCATTTCTCAGGTTTACATGTCTCAGACAAGAGATCCTTTGAACTCAATGGTGGTGATATCTGTTCCCAAGGATCAAGGCTCCTCCCAAAACTATCATCATCATCTTCGATAAGTTCAGCATTCTTCCCATCTCCATATAAATGCTCGTGGTGATGGTCACTCCAATGTGCTAGATCGTTATCTCCAACAAGTATTTCATCTGACTGTGTCTTGTCAGAAAGCAAGCCTGTTGTTCCCTTAACACTCTCATCACCGATATTCCTGATCTTGTTGAGCATCTCAGACAATTCTTTAGACACTGAACCCAATATCTCTTGTGGAATATTCCCAATCTTTCCTTCAAGATTACCAAGTTCGCTCCTTAGTTCCTGCACCTGTTGCAAGACAGCAAAATGCACATCACCACCATCATCTTTTCCAATCAATCCAAGCCCTTCCATTTCCATGTCTTCCCTCACACCATAGACCGTCTCTTGATCCATCAGAAAACCCTTATGACCAACAATCCGATGCATGATTCTCGCATTTCCATCCATTGCCCCAGGCTCATGTCCTGAATGCACAGCGTACAGCTTAAAAACAGCTGTTCCTTCTTCCTTGTACACAAAAGTTTTGTCCTTTTCATTGTAGTTAGCAATTGGCACAATAGCTCTAATCCTAAAGTCACAACCGCATCGCTTTGACTGATAAGGCTCCCTCTTCAAAATCCTAGACTTCTTCGAGACAGGCTCTCCAGCTCTATGACAAGCATAATCTTTCACCTCTGCCATAAATGGCTTAAACCTAATATACTTCTGCCTAATACAAAGCACAACCTTATGCTTAGCAGCCAATTGCTGCAACCTATCGGGAACGTCCTTGGCAGGCACATCAAAAGACTCTGTATACTGAAACCGACGACGTTTGTTTCTCGAACCAGAACCAGAATCAGCATTGCAAATAGGGCATGCCGCTACACAAACCCTAATAAAGCTTTCTGGGATTCCATAGAACTTAGCACCCACAGTCCAAACTTGCTTAATTCTCTCAATAGTCTCTTTAGGCCCTAAGTGTTTCAAATCACCATCGCAGTGAAATCCCATGGCTATATCTTGCCACTGGTCTATGTGAGAGACGAATTGTTGAGAATTATTCTTGAAGCAGATAAATTCGTTACCGGTGGCTGGATCGAGGCGGTGCATGAGCTTATCCTGGATCCGTTTCCAAGCGGTGAGGTAAGCCGTTTCCTCGTTTCGATCCTTCCAAACGGAGCGCCATGAATTGAGGACGGACCTCGGTGTTGCGATGCGGATCTCCGCCGGAGTAGCGAGACGGCCTTCGCGGAGACAGCGAATCATGAGAGAGTGAGAATCAGCATTGAATGTGTAGAACTGAGAAGAAATATGAGGCTCAGGGCTAATAAAAGCCCCATCTCTTCCTTCACTCGAAACCCTAGAATTTGACGAAGCAGCAATTTGGGGGATTTCGGCACGGGGATGAGATGCATCGTCATGTTCGTCGGAGGACTGACCAGGAGAATCTCCGGAAGTAGAAGAACGGAAAAGTACGAATTCCGGGAGAGAAAACGAGGGATCGTCTTCGGAATTGTGGTGGTGGGGAATGGAAGGTTGTGACTCAACGATTAAATCCGTCGGGCCAAGATCATGATGGTGGAACAGATCTTCTTCGGTTTTGTGAGGATTCATCAGCAAGATGAAGAACTTACAAGAGAGCAGAGACGACGAGGACGAGAAAGAGGATCAGAGAGAGAGAGAGAGAGAAAAACGAAGGATTTATGAGTAATTTTGAAGTGTTTTTGTTTTTAATTAATTTTATTTATTAATTTTATTTCTGGCATTTTAAGAAACTGAGACTCTGTCTGAGAATACTGATAAGTCTGAGCGGCATTATCCTCTCGTCTTCTTCCTTAATCTCTCCACATATTTTAGTTTTTTTTTTCTCCCCAAGAATTCAGACAACTTCTTGGAGCTTGTCTCTTCTTCCTTTTTATCTTCTTTTATTCACTTTCAATCATCATAAAAAATTTGATATTATAGATGTGATGATTAATAATGTGAATGAATAGATTTATTTTAGATTCTATTGGTAACATAGTTAAATATAACAAGTTTTTCTTAACCAGGTTATAATAAACGGCTAATTGCAATTACAGATTAAAATACGTTAAAGATTTCCAGAAGTTCTAGTGTATTTGTGTCATAGAATTATACTAAGTAGAAGTGTTATCGATTTTAACAGACTTTAAAAAAAAAAAAAAATTTAAATATTAAACATTTTAAAAAAAATTAAAAACTATATAATAAAAGAAATTAACCTCCTCGTTTACAAACAAATCATCTTATTTTTTAATTAGTTGACAACCACTCTTCAAGTTCAAATCCTTCTCTTACCATTTTTTCCAATCATTTTTCTACTCACTTTTTCATATCATACCATTGATTAGTAATCTTCGAGACCGTTGATTTGCAAACGAGAAAGTTGAACGTTTAATATAGGGAACATTGTTAACTTATTAATTATGCTTTGAATTTAAGATTTTGAAAAGAAAAGAAAAACTCAAATTTTGATGATAGTATGACTAAAAGTAATGCGTTATGAACTTATGGAATCTTAAACGTATGTATGATCAACTTTTAAAAACAATGTTACATTTATTGTTAGTGTTAGTCTTTCAAATCTAAAAATGAGTCTTTTTTGTGAGAAGATTTGACAATTTATGTGCTTTAATAAAAAAATTAAATTGATTTTAGAATTAATCAGGAGCCAAGTATATTCGAAAAAAATCTGGACAGAACATTTTCAAATTTAAAGGGCTTTATTGCTCAATTAAGAAATCTAATCCGTTAAAAGAAAAAGGAGAGATTACAAAAGGAAAGAGTATTTTATTACAACGGCTTTGATTATGCCACGTCAACAAAACCGTGAGCTTCGGATCATAACGGACCCTTCTCCCGCTCCATCTTCAAATTTTGCTTTTGATTTTAAATCCGTTACACTCCTCAACAATTATAAACCCTTATTTTGCGTTCTTTAGTTTTGATCATTTCTTTTCCAACTCTGAAACTTTTTCTTGGTGCTGATCTTTGATCAAGGTAGGTTATTTTTCTCTTGTAAATGTTAAAAGATCTTGAACATTTCATGGCCGTTGTCACTGTGATTTTTGTGTGTGTTTTTAAATTCTGCTGATCAAAACATAGAAATTTTCTGTATTTGTTTCGAATTAGACGCGATGCTTCTGAGTTAGTTGGGTTTCTATTGTAACAATTTAGAGTTCACGTTGATGGTATAAAAATGGTTTCACATTCTCTGATTTCACAGTTAACACGAGAAAATTGTTAGGGTTCATGATGTTAGATAAATTGGGAATTTTTGTTTGCAGATTTAATCACAATGATGCGAAATTCAACAGAGCAGTTTTCGAGAATCGAGACTACATGTGGATTGTTACTTCGCCAATTGCAGGTTTTTTTTGTTTTTGAAAAAGATTCACATTTTTCGTTGTTGTTATGTTTAATTTTATGTAAAATTTGACATTTTTTTATATTAGGAAATATGGAATGAAATGGGAGAGACTGATGATGAAAAAGATGCTGCTTTGGCTGATATTGAGAAAGAGTGTCTCCAAGTTTATAAGAGAAAAGTTGAAGATGCTACTAAGTGTAAAGCGATTTTATTGAAAGAAATCGCTCTTGGAAGAGCAGAGATTGCTGCCATTGGCTCTTCTATGGGTGGACAAGAGATTCATGTAAGTGTGTACATAAACATCAAGATTTTGAGTTATGGCAAATATTGATACTTTTTTCCTTTTCTTATAGTCTAACAGCAGGTTGGGTGAAAACTTGAAAGAGGAACTTGAGAATGTTAATGTTCAATTAGAGAGATTGCGTAAAAAGAAAACTGAGAGAATGAATCAGTTTAATGAAGTTATCAATGAGTTACTCAAGTTGTCATTTCAACTTGGAAATCCAACAGATTATCTGAAGAAGTTTGATGCTGATGAAGAGACTGATCTTTCTCTTCACAAGTTGGAGGAATTGCGTAGGCAATTAGCTCAACTTCAGAATGAAAAGGTTGGTTACTGTATCATATGGGACTTGAAAGATCCTTTCCATCTATTTTACTAATGATCTTTTCAAACTGCAGAGCAAAAGATTGGAAGAGGTAGAGCGTCTGCTGGAAACACTTAACTTGTTGTGCTCGGTGCTTGGTGAAGACTTCAATGACATGATTATAGGGATACACTCATCTCTAGTTGATTCCAATGCCAGGGATGTGAGCAGAAGTACTCTTGATAAGTTGGATATGATGATTGAAAATCTGAAAATGGTCAAGTTACAGCGAATGCAGAAGGTTAGAATTCGAGTTCTTTTTGAAATATAGTGTAGAAGATTTTGTGTGCTTATGGTTTCTGACTTTCATCATTTGTTTTTTTTCAGCTTCAAGATCTTGCAGTGTCCCTGTTGGAGCTTTGGAATCTGCTGGACACACCTGTGGAAGAGCAAAATATATTTCATAATGTCACCTGCAGCATTGCTGTGCCTGAATCTGAAATTACTGAGGCCAATATTCTTTCTGTTGCTTCCATTAAACGCGTAAGTCCACAGGAAAAAACGTGCTGTGTTTACTGTTTCCTCCCTCTAGGGAACATCCTTCTGATAATATGGGTTTGTTTTACAGGTTGATGATGAAGTCATTAGGCTTAGCAAGCTTAAAACAACTAAGATCAAAGAGGTCATACTTAGAAAGAAGCTTGAGCTTGAGGAAATATCAAGGAAGATGCACATGGCCACCGAAGTTCTCAAATCAGAAAACTTTTCAGTTGAAGCTATAGAAACTGGTAAACCATTTTTAGTATAAGCTTCATTATAAATCTCTCAGTGCTGAAAATTCGATCACTTTGATTGGCATAATATGTTTTAACTCATGTTTTAGGAGTCAATGATCCTGAGCAGTTGTTAGAGCAAATTGATTCCGAGATTGCAAAGGTGAAAGAGGAAGCTTCAAGTAGGAAGGAGATTCTTGAAAAAGTGGAGAAATGGATGTCAGCATGTGAAGAAGAGTCATGGCTCGAAGAATACAATCGGGTAAGACATTTTAATCTCAAGCTCTCTCTCTCTCTCTGCCTCAACTCTGTTTCTAAACATTATTAGTTTCTCAGGATGATAATAGGTACAATGCTGGAAGAGGAGCTCATCTTACATTGAAGCGTGCTGAAAAAGCCCGTATTCTTGTCAGTAAACTCCCTGGTAACATTCTTGTTCTCCAGATTATATTACAGAACCCACAACGCAGAAATTTTATTAAGATTGTTTTCTCCTGCTATACTGATGTAGGGATGGTAGAAGCTTTGACTGCCAAAGTCACAGCTTGGGAGGATGAAAGAGGCAATGAATTCTTATATGATGGTGTAAGTGTCTTTACTGATCAATGACTCTAATCTACACACTTACCAAATCAGCATCTTTATACGAGACCACGTTCCCTTAAAAATAATTTCAGGTTCGTGTTTTGTCGATGCTTGAGCAGTACAAGACTCTATTGGAAGAGAAAGAGCATGAAAAACAGAGACAGAGAGTAAGGAAAACTAGTTTTTACTAGTAACCAAAGTTTTAAAAGCTTCTGAGCCATTTTACATTGTTGCTTCATTTCAGGATCTGAAGAAACTCCATGGACAACTCATAACAGAACAAGAAGCCCTTTATGGATCTAAACCAAGCCCAAATAAAAGCGGAAAGAAACCACTGAGAAATCCAGTAACAACTGCCATGAACAGAAAGCTCTCACTTGGTGGTGCCATGCTTCATCAAAGCTTGAAGCCTGAGAAGGCAACACTCAATAGCAAAAGGTCTAATTACCATGACCAGAACGCTACGAGTAGAAGAGATTCAACATTTCCAGCTCCTTCAGGTACATAATAATAATAACACAAGAGTGTGGTTTACAGAGACCAAAACAGAGAGGTTTATGTTGAGATAATTATGTCAATATGTGTAGGGAGGAGAAACTCAGAGCTTCCCGGTCGTATCAGATCAAAGAATGTTTTGGTTACAGGAAAAGCTGAGAGATCTCAAATGCTTAGGAAGCCTCTTTCACCTGTTACTTCCAATATCTTGAATTCCCCAGAAGATTACAAGGATGCTTACACTGCAAAGCCATCATCTTTAGATGAGATAATCTTGACACCTAAAACCAAGGAAGAAAACGAAAGAACTGCTCCTATCTCTGTACCAACAACTCCAACAGCTTCAGTCGCTATGATTGAGACAACAACACCGTTCACTCCTGCGCTGGAGAAGAGAATGGATGAAGAAAACGTTATTGTTGAGTACTCGTTTGAAGAGGTTAGGGCCGGTTTTGTCTAAACTGTGAGAAACCTAACGGTTTCGGTTTCCTTGCTTTAAAACTACAGAATGTAACTGAGTAACTGCTTTTGCAAGAAATATTTAAATCAGATTCTTCGTTTGATGAATAATTTGACATTGTGTGTTTTTGTTCCCACAGTGACCTTATATGATTCGTATAACGACTGCGTTTTGAATACAATCAGATTTAAGGCCCATTAAATGCCCAATATGTTATAGTTTCAGCCCCTATATTTCCCAGTTCAAAACTGTATCGTTTTAAGATCCAAAGTTTCTTAAGACATTTTCAGTTCTTCTAAAAGCATTAGCTCTAAAGCCTTCTCCTTCGAATCCGCCATGACTAAGCAGCACGCGAATTGGTCTCCTTACGATAACAATGGAGGGTAGAGATCGTATCACTCTTAATCTACTTGCTCTTAGTGTTTTTGCTTCTCTGTATTAATCATTGTGTTGTTTCAGAACATGTGTTGCCATCGCTGGATCGGATTACTGCGTTATCGCCGCCGATACTCGGATGTCTACTGGTTACAGTATTCTTAGTCGCGATTACTCTAAAATCCATAAACTGTTAAGTATCTTCTCTCTAATTCCCACTTTTGTTATTCAACGTTTTGGGCTTTGTTGTAGATTATTAGGGTTTTTGTAAATTTTGTGATATAGACTTGTGATTACATTGATCATTCCTTCGATTTTGTAATACGGTTTATGGCTTGGTTTGTTTTTGTTCTTTATAAGACTTTTTATTTACAATGTTTTTAGTTCTTTGATGAGTTATGCAACCTCACTAAAAAGTGTTACTGAGCTGTTTAATTCGTATGGAGCTGTTTAAATTGCAGTATTCTTCTTATCTTGTTGTCATCTTCGTTTAATTTTCCAGAGCAGACAAAGCTGTGTTGTCTTCCTCTGGCTTTCAGGCTGATGTGAAAGCATTACAGAAGGTTCTCAAATCCAAACACTTGGTGAGGTTTCCTTTGGTCTTTTGATCTCGTCATTTCCATATATCAGATTCTCTTAAAAGAAGATAAACGACTAAGAATCTTTTTCTCTGCAGATCTATCAACATCAGCATAACAAGCAGATGAGCTGTCCTGCAATGGCCCAGCTTCTATCAAATACGCTTTATTTCAAGCGTTTTTTCCCCTACTATGCTTTTAATGTTCTAGGAGGGCTTGACGCTGAAGGTAAATTTTGCTCTCTTTCTTTTTTTTTCCAGTTATGAATGTGACTATTGAAGAGGTACATTGTATATCTTTTCTATTGAATATATTCAGGAAAAGGGTGTGTCTTTACTTACGACGCTGTTGGATCATATGAGAAGGTTGGATACAGTGCTCAAGGTTCTGGTTCCACACTCATTATGCCTTTCCTTGACAACCAGCTCAAGTCTCCAAGCCCTCTTCTACTACCTGCACAAGTTTGTTGACATTCTTCATTTGTGCTTTGTCTTTTCGGATTGTAAATGCAAAAATGAATCATTCAGTTGCTTTTTCATCTTCTGCCACTATGTAGGATTCTATCACACCTCTTTCAGAAGCTGAAGCAGTTGACTTGGTTAAAACTGTTTTCGCATCTGCCACAGAGAGGGATATCTACACTGTAAGTTATCTTCTTTTGTCACCAGACCACGCCTATCTACCCATCTAGTTATATCATTTGGTTTTAAGATATTACCAATCAACATTTCACAATTTCTTCATCTTCCTTTAGTTATTTGTCTCTGAAATATTTTTTGGATCTTTTGTTGTAATAGGGAGACAAGCTTGAGATTATGATACTTAAGGCTGACGGTATCAAGACCGAACTCATTGACTTGAGGAAAGATTAAGCTCCTTTCATGCATTCAGCCAACCGTATCCTGGGTCGTTATGTTAACTTCAACATTAGGCTACCTGAGCTATAAAACTCGTATGAACTGCTGTTGGGTTTAATGCCTTACAGTTAAAATCATGACTCAGTGTTTGAAGTCTCTCCAAAACTGTTTCCTTATGTGTGATTCACTCAAATCCTTGTCTTAAAGCACTGTTTCTCATTTATGGGGATGTTCTTACATAGGTTATTGCATTAAGAAAATTTCAAGACAATAAAATCTGGAAACTCTTTAATCAGAAGCTGTTCTGTTTTGTTTTTTCTCTGTTTAATCTAAGGAAATGTCTAATTTGACTTTTTATTCCAAAAAATACAACATTTTTATTTTTTTAAAAAGTAAAAATCATAGAATTTAGGACCATGAATAGGGGTCAAAAGTCATTAAATCAAAAATATTTATTCCGTCTGAAATATCAGAGTTGTTAGCTCCTAAAGCGGAAAACAAATTCAACAAGGGAGAAAAAAAAGTCTCATTCTTCAGGCCTCTTATCATCTTCACAGTTGATTCCTCCTCGTTCATGAGCTCTCTGCATCTGTTAATTATCACTCTCTCATTTTATCCCTTAAACCCCTTTGATTTTTTTTGGTTCCAGATCAAAAACCTAGAAAGCTTAAGACCTCGTTGAATTTTCTCCAAAGGAAAAAAACACATCCTTTTTTCTTGGCCTTTGTACTTGACAACGCGTCTTTGCTCTGACCTCCAAAACCTTGAAGGAGATCGGGAAAAGTTTTTTTTTTTTTTGGTATTAACTATTAAGTCAAATTCTGTAGTTGATCGGTGGTTTGACTATGCATAGATCTGGTACTGCAATGGCCTGGAACGTATTCAAATTATGTACAGCTTTACGAGGTCTTGGATCAGTCATGATCCTTTTAGTTCTTGGTGTTGTCGGTGTTACTTACTACGCCGTCGTTTTAACTAATTATGGACCTGCTCTATCTCTTCCTGGGCTTGATTCACTTGTTGCTCTTACTATACTTATCCTCTTCCATTTCCTTGTAAGTTCTTCTCCAATTCAATCTCTCCATCATTGATTGTATTAAAGCTTTATTCTTTTAGCTAAAGTATATGTTTTTGTTGTAGCTTGCAATGCTTTTATGGAGTTACTTCTCAGTTGTTTTTACTGATCCTGGTGTTGTGCCTCTTAATTGGAGACCATCTACTGACGAAGAAAGAGGTGAATCTGATCCATTAAACAGTTTAGAGTTCGTTGGTTTACAGACAGATTCATCAAACACAAGAGTTAGATTTTGTAGAAAATGCAATCAACTAAAACCTTCTCGTTGTCATCATTGTTCTGTTTGTAAGTTTCCTCAAATTCTCATTTCTTTACCATATATAGATAAATTCTGAATTGTTTGTGAGGTTTGATTCAATCCAGGTGGTCGTTGTGTATTGAAAATGGATCATCATTGTGTTTGGGTTGTTAACTGTGTAGGAGCATTGAATTATAAATATTTTCTTCTTTTCTTGGTAAGTTTGTTTTTATTAGAGTCCTCAGCTTCTAAATTTGTTTCTCTTTTTTACATAACTTTTTTTAAATGATGAAATACAGTTGTACACATTTTTAGAGACGACTCTAGTGACTTTGGTTCTGATGCCACACTTCATTGCATTCTTTAGTGATGAAGAAATACCTGGAACCCCAGGAACTCTTGCTACTACTTTTCTTGCATTTGGTATCTTTGGACTCCTTCTATGCATATGTTATTTATTGTTGTTTTTTGCACTTCATCTACCAATCTCACCTTGTTTTATTTTGTGAAACTATAGTTTTGAACTTGGCATTTGCTTTGAGCGTGATGGGTTTCTTAATCATGCATATTTCATTGGTAGCTGGTAATACCACAACGATAGAGGTTAATTCCTATTCTTTTTCTTCTGACACGAATCTTGAATATTTCAGTTCATCTCATATGACTAAAGCTATAAGCTTTCTTTTGCTTAAATGCAAATTTTGGATCTTTCGTCTCCTTACACTTTTGGTGCAACCCATATCCAAAGCTTAAATCTTTCCTTTGTTCAAAGTGAAATTTTAGGTCTTTAAACTCTTTTGTCATGAATATTTATTGGTGTTGTGTTTGTGACTTGTGAGCAGGCTTATGAGAAGAAAACCAGTAGCAAATGGCCGTATGACCTCGGTAAAAAGAAAAACTTTGAACAGGTAAGCTATAGTTAAAGTCCTTAACTTAAGTTCTTCCAAGTTAAAAGTTATTTTCTTTTCTCCATCACGTTTATGGCTTTGTTGGGGATCCATTGTCTAGGTATTTGGAATGGATAAGAGATACTGGTTAATCCCAGGATACACAGAAGAAGATCTTAGGCGAATGCCGGAGCTGCAGGGACTTGAATACCCTTCTAAACCCGACTTTGATTCTCAGTAATTCTCAAGAAAATAACTTTGATCATCATCATCATCATCATGTCGCCATGTAGAACAACAATACATAGAAAACAGAGGAAGTGGCATTTCATGGAGAAATCTACAAACATGAAAGTTTGATGATGCCTTCACTTCAGACAGTGTAATGTGTATGTGTGTCTTCCCACCGAAGTGCTTAATCGTGTCATTAAATTGTGGGTTTTTATTGGAAGACTATTACATTTTATATATAGTATGATCTTTACTCTAAATCTACTCTTTTGTTTGAATCAGCTTTATCTTTCAAACCTTAAAATATCCAAAACAATACTAATGAAACCTCAAAATATCCAAAACAATACAAATCAAACCACAAAATATTCAGATGTTTTTGTCACTTGAAACTCTCAAAGTCAAATATCAAACACACATAGCTGAAACTGAAGTACCAATTGAAACAAATTTGATGATCATCAAAAACATTCGATGGTAAAAAAATAATTACCTTTAGGAAGTTCCATTAACTTAGCCACATTTGCTTCTACAGTTAACTTCTTCGTTGGAGGATACACTGATGTCTCTATCATCAACTTATCCATCACTATGTCTTGAGTCACAAAACGTGAGGCAAATTCAAATTCCTCTTCACTTGAACCGCTGAAGTTATACATCTTCACAGTATAAATGTAGAAGTAAACATCTGGAAATGGCTTCTCATCCTTCCACCATTGTTTTAGTGTTGTGCCATTATTACCACCTTCTTCTCTACGACCAGAATCGTCCTAATATATATATATATAATAACATATTAGTGAAGAAGTAATATAAAAAATGTGATGAGAATTTGAAATTATAAATGTACCTTGAATACGATTTCAAGCTCCTTCATTTCGTCTTTCCACATAAGTAAGACTTCCTTCAATATCTCAACTTCTTTAGTGTTTCTCACGTCAATATCAACCGACAAAGATCCAGTTCGTTTCTTGTCATCAAACTGACTCACCATAATCTCAAACCATTTGTTTTTCTTGTCCTAACAAAGATATATCAAACATGTAAAAGAATATTTTTAAAATATCCAAATGCAATGTAGAGTTTGTACCTGAGCTAGACTGGATATGTTGAAGCTGAGATGAGGGATACGCCTACCATCCCAATGATCTCTATGAAACTGGATCTTAGGAGCAACAAGGGTAAAAGTATCTTTCCTACAATAGATGTACCTCACGTCTAGAATCTCTAGACTAGTTGCATTTATGATCATACCAGCTAACTTATTAGGACACCTTATTTGAAAAACCTTTAAATTGTTGTTCTCGATCTTTAACCCAATAACACGTGATCTAATTAAGCACATGATATCCAATACAAGCACCTCAAGAGAGGAGCAAGCAGCGAAAACACTGTTCAAGTCACTTACAGTGGTAACGATTTTGAAAAGCTTTAGGGTTTTAAGGTTGACACATCCGTTGAAGGCATGTGTTCCTATAAAGCAGTGCCGAGTAAGTGACAGTGAACTTAGGTTTTCATTGGAGAATGCATTTGGAGGCAACACAAGCTCAGTGTATCCATATTGTAAAGGTTCCACAGGACAAGTATAATGGACCAATGTGAGCTCTTTTGTT